>WSTX01008116.1:0-16281 GCA_019633405.1 Tulasnella sp. 408
GCCCAGTACATCGACTATGACCGTGTTGGCCATGCTCACTACAAGACAGGGTTAGCCAAGCTTATATTTATGGTGTGCAGAATGATGTTTGCAGTGAGGCATCGACCGTTGTGGTCACTCTGCTTGTCTGAGTGTGGTTGCTTGGGTAAGCAGTGGGGGTAAAGGGGGGACGGAACTTTCACATCTTGCTTTCTCCCAACGACCTCGCACCAACCTGCTTGCCGTCTTCTCATTGACCTCTTGCCATCGTTGTTGCGAAGCTGTTCTG
The DNA here is from genome assembly GCA_019633405.1 of Tulasnella sp. 408. Lineage (NCBI taxonomy): Eukaryota > Fungi > Basidiomycota > Agaricomycetes > Cantharellales > Tulasnellaceae > Tulasnella > Tulasnella sp. 408. The sequence goes on from WSTX01008116.1 coordinate 269, forward strand.
CCTCTCATAATCAAGCTTTTCACTCTCATCGTCTTCGTTCTGGCCTTCTGCCCGATCTTACTCGACTGTTCCCTTCGCGGTCGAAACGGTACGACTCTCACTTTCCCTCTGCCCTTGGGACTCTCTCTGACCCCGTCTCGTACAGTCCCCTGCCTACTGCTGTCCTTCCTACTAAGACTCGCCCCGTCGGCTCTGTCTTTTACACGCGCACTGCTGTCCTGCAAGTGCTGCCGACGACGCACCTGGCGCGCCACAACAACGGTGGCCAATCAGGTGGTGAGTTTCCCTTTTCGGTGCAACCTCCTCGGCTGCCACCTCTTACCCTCTCTCGGCCATCCCCGCTCACTGCAATTTTCCCTCTCCGCGCCCTCCCCGCAAATAGGCTGGACTGACTCGACCGTTTTGATTTGGACCCGTTCTCACGTCAACCCCATCCGCGGTGTGGTTGGTACTGGACATGCTTCCCTCAACTTCGCCCATCGAAACTTCCATGCGGCGTGTAGTCGCGCCCGCTCCTGGTGGCGAGTCGGTTCAGTTTGGCTGGTCGATGCGGTCGTGACGTTCGCCGTGCACCTCCTATTCAACGTCACGGTCGGGGTTGCTCTCGTGGCAAAGGCGAACGTCGAACGACGTGCAGTCCGAGTCTTTTGCTCAGCATCGTCGTGACCACGATAGCTAACGGCCATACTCTCATATAGACTGTGGCACAAACCCAACGCAAACACACGCTCGTCTCTAGCACTACTCCCGTTGAGCGTTCACTCGATCGCCACGTCCAACAAATGGTCACCCACAAGCAGCTGTCGATCAATACCCTTACGCTCGAAAGAAGACTGATGCTTTTTTCCGGGCCCAGCACCTCAGACAGCCCGGTCGAGTGGACCGTTCTCTTCCACCCTCGTCAATACTATCGCGCCACCGGCTCTGCCACCAAGTCCAGCGACCGCCACACAGAGCCCGACGTCGCATATAACTATCTCCTCAACATGCTCCTCCGTCAAGTTACGCCACTCCACCCATGGGCCTGGTACAGTCCAGGCATTTTTATCAACGTGTCCAAGGAAGTTGTCAAGGAGGTACACGCTACGCGCAAACCTACTTCGGTCTGGAGCATCACTTGGATCGGTGGTGCAGCCAAGTCCAACGACAACGGACCCAAGACCCAACGGCGAATGGTGCGTGGTGGTGGTTCGATACCTCGTCTCAAGGCGATGATTGACATTGATATTCTTCTGATAGATTGTTGCGCGGGTGGTGCGGAGACCGACTTTTGCATCGAGCATCACTCGTGTTGGGGGTCCGCCCAAGCTTCCTGTCCAGCAACGGGTCCTCCCCAAACGGCCACGCTACCCAACTCCATGGGTCCAGAAATTCACCCTTGAAGGGCGGCTACTCATGTACATCGGTTCTAGTCCTGGCCAACCGGTGAACTGGGTCATCCAGTTCAGGCCTTATTCTGGCTACCACCTCACGATGCACGGGGACAACTCTACCACCCGTCAGCGCGAGTTTGCGGACAAATCTCTCTTCAAGATTCTCATCCGCGGGGGCGCCGCGTACTCTCCCTCGGTCGTGTACGTTCCCGATATCCTCCTCGACATGCCTGGAGAACTGGTCGAGCGGTCCGACATCCTCGCTATACTCGCCGACGCGCCCGATCTCACCATGACGGTCACCGATGCCTCTCCCTCTCCCTCTGCACCTTGCACTCCAGACATCACGACCATCATCGAGTACCGCGGACCTTCAATTATCGCGGTCACCGCTCCTGTCGAACTCCATGCCAGCGCCGATCCTGTCGAACTCCATGCCAGCGCCGATCCTGAAGCCTCGGTGCTATTGAATCAGCTCTTCGACTATACCAACAGCCATACACCCGACTTGGAAGAAGTTGAACCTTTCACGCCGATCCCGGAAGCTCCAACCTCACCCAACCCCAATTCCCTCGACCCCGCCTACGATGATTTCATTCGTGAACAGAAGGCAGCAGTCTTCCATGAGCTACAGTTGTTACTTGCCGCCCTGGAGGAGCGAGCTCGCCAAATTCACGCGGGTCGGCAAGAAAAAGATGATAACGAGCAAAATCCCGAGGGTGGGTCCTCGGGCCTGCGATGAACGTCTCTTCTGCACCTCTTTCCACATCCTCCGTCGGCCTCAGCCCTCAAACACCTCTTCGGTGTACTTTTCAAGAACAGTGCTCGAACCAGCAAACCGATTCTACAACAATCACCACTCAAAAGACTCCCTCACTCGACACCTGGTTCATCCATCTCGAGCTTCTTGCCTCAAGCACTCAACCCGAGGACAGCACCAACCGAAGCTCGATCGGACAAGAAGCAACAGCCAAATTTATCTCTCTCAAGAAACCATCTACTCGGCTCTCCGGGTGGTGGGAGCACATCGTCGCGAGGTGATCTTTCCTTCTAGCCTGATTGAAGCCTCCAGTACAGCGTACCAGTCGTCAATACGCAGCGGCGAGAGTGAGAACTAAGAAAGCGTTCCTCGCCTCGCGATCAGCTGCGGCGCCTGGCGCTGACTGTGGAGGGGTCGTCGGACTCGCTCTTTCTGCGGAAAGGTGGGTGGTGAACGACCTTAGACGCGCGTGGACACTCGCGGCTGCGAACGTGTACCCGTCCCCGACCATGTGTAGTGGGGATAACCCCCCATGGTAAGGTGATATCAGGCCGGCTGGGTGCGCTTTCGAGAGAGACGGTGAGTTGGTCTGTCTGTTATTGTTCGAGAAAGGTTCGTTTGGCTTCTGGGATGGGGGATGGGGGCTGGGGGCTGGAATCCAGAGAGCGGTGGACAGGCTCGTTCATGGCTCTCCTGGTGGAATCGCCGCTACATAGATTGGCTTCTTCCGTCTCTAGTAATTTTCTTCGCGTTGGTTTTCTTTGATTCATTAATCTCTCTCAACCCCTGATCGCCTCTCTTGTCTGTTTCTCTCTGTCTCTCTCACTGTCAGTCCGGTGCTCGTAATTTTTCTAGAAAAAAAAAAAAAGAATATTAATATAATTTATTTTCCTTTTATTATGGTCTGTAAAGCACAAAGGATGGGCTCAGAGAACGAGTATGTCAAAGGAGTTCCTTTTCGATCATTTTTAGCCGCCACCATGGTGCCAGTTCCCTCGACGGCTACCCATTCCTCCAAGCCTAGCTATCCATTTCAACGGGTCTCGGTCAAAATGTGACCGTCCGAACGCTCCACCCAACAAACCTTCCCACCTGACCTCCTCCTCATCCTCCCCATCATCGCGGTTCTTATCTTGCAGCTGGTATAAGCTCCCGGGAGATCAATATACATGGTTTCTCTGGCCCTTCAGAAGCGGCACCGATCGCTGCAGGAACGCACCTGTCCTACTAAAACAGGTCCGCGGGAACTTGGCTGCACCACCGCAGCTGTCCTTTGTGTACACTAAGTGCACCACAACCACCCAACTACCACCGATCAACGCCGTCCCGCCTAGTCATAGAGAACAAAGGGGAACCAGGTCTGTGTTGAAGGCTAAGCAACGATGAACTCAAGCACACTGCCCCTTAGCTCCTCTGAACGGCAGCAGCAGCAACAGGAGGAAGCCCTAAGGGAACTTGGGCCCTTCACTCCCTTGCAACAGTCTGAGAGTCGAGGGGTAGCAGGGGAACAGAGGAAGCTTGCAGCTTACAACAACTCACCCGAATTAGTCGAAAGCGGGTCATCGTCTCTTCCTGCCAAACCGAGTTTTCCTCCGAGCACGTCCAAGCCACAACCTCAACCATCTGTTTCTGGACCACTCGACTTCTCTCAAGTTCAGCAGCCGCACCCATTACTCTGCTTGTCTCGTACGCTCGCGTCGGCGAGAAAGATAAATGACTTGGATAGCGTTACCTACCCCCAAGGCATCAAGACGCCTATGGAGATGAATCGAGGTCAGACCAAGGGTGGAAAGTACGGGTGAGCCGTATTTAACTCTTGTGCTAATTTAGGAGGTGGATACTGACTGGTTTGGTGATTAAGATACGACCGCGACTTTCTCCTCCAGTTCATGCAGATTTGCAAGGACGAGCCCGGCAACTTCAGCAACCTCGATGGTCTCGGTATTGAGCGCCGTCCTGAGAACGTCAGCGGTCCCTCTTTTGGATCTGTGGGACGTAACCAAAGAAGTCGTATGGGTTTCATGGGTGCACCTCCAGGTGGTCGGTCGGCCTCGGGGAGCATCGGACTCCCTCTCGCTGGCTTCCCTGGTGGCAGGGGCTCAGCTCCGTTCGTCATGGGCACCTTCTCGTCCACGCCTTCAAGAATGACCAGCGAGGAACGCTTTTCCGCGGCCAATAAGGATTGGGCTGTCAGGGGCTCCGGTTTCATTCGCGGTGGCGCTGTCCCGCTGGGCAGGAGCTGGAACGAAGGTGGTGCTGGTGGCCCCAGTGTTGTCTCCCCCAGTCCGACGAAACAGCCTAGAACAAGGGAGCAGCGGGGAAGGACGAGGAACAGGTCACTTCAAGCTGATGCCCTTCAGTCTTCTCAACAGGAGCAGCAGCAACAACAGGCTCCCGGCGGACCCGAACAGGCCCTTCCCGTCTACGAACCGGGGGACCGATGGACGCCAACGGCACGAAGGAAGTTCTTCATCGACGAAAACTCACCTGAATACGTCGAGAGAAAGGTCAGGGCGCTGCTGAACAAGTTGACGTTGGAGAACTTCGAGTCGGTCTCGAACCAGATCATCTCCTGGGCGAACAAATCCGAGAACGAGAACAACGCTGCGACAATGACCTTGGTAATCAAGCTCATTTTTGAAAGGGCCATCGACGAGGAGCTCTTGTCCGAGACGTACGCGTGGTTGTGTAGGAAGATGATGGGGCAGATCTCTCGGAAGGTGCGGGACGACAACGACCGAAATCAACGGATCGCGGGTGGTCATTTGTTCCGCAATTACCTGCTCAAAAGGTGTGACGATGACTTCGAGCGTCGTTTGTCCCAGAAAGAATCGATCCAGGTGGCAGCTGCTCTCAAGGACGCGGACGGTAGATCTACTGAAGATGCCTCCCAGGCCAATAGAGAGAACGGCGAGCCCGTCTTGTACTCAGACGAGTACTACACCCTCTGCAAGATTAGGCGTCAACGTCTCGGTCTCGTCCGCTTTATTGCAGAATTGTTCAAGCTGCATATGTTCACGGAGCGTATCATACATGGATGTATGGAAAAGCTCCTGTCTCAGATTGATAACCTCGGAGAGGAGGTTGAGAGCATGTGCAAATTGTTGGCGACCGTCGGTCAAGCTCTTGATACGCCCAAGGCCAAGGGCCACATGGACACCTATTTTATGACGGTTCAGATGTTGGCAGAGAATCCCAATATCGGATGGAGGATTCGGCATAAACTTCTGGTGAGTCAGAGTCGGAGATGTTGCTCACCGAGCCGGGTCGACTATGGTTCGTTCTTGTCTTTATAGGATGTTATAGAGCTCAGGCAGCGCCATTGGCTACCAAGGAATCCGGCCGCATGTCTTTCTCCGATTGCGCAATTTTTCGTGCAGGTTGGCATGAAACTTACTCCTGTCAAAGAATGTCGCTGACACTCGATTCGTGCGCGTCCACTTTGGTTCCGGTCAAGGCGCTACTGAACAAGCTGTCCATGGAGAACTTGGACTCAGTCTCGGGCCAGATCATCGACTGGGCGAACAGATCCGAGAACGAGAAGAACGGCGCTACGTTGATCTTGATTACCGAGCTCGTGTACAAAAAGGCCACCGACGAGCCGCACCACGCCGAGATGTACGCGCGGTTGTGCAGGAAGATGATGGAGCAGATCAGCCAGAACGTCCAGGACGACAACATCCGCAACAGCGCCGGCGAGCCGATCGTTGGAGGCAACTTGTTCCGCAAGTGCCTGCTCAGCAGGTGTCAGGAGGACTTCGAGCGCGGTTGGTCTCAGAAGGAATCAGCTCAGGCTGCAGCGACTCCCATGGCGACGGACGGTAAAGCTGCTGAAGATGTCTCCAAGGCGAACGGTCAAAACGACAAGCCCGTGTTGTACTCGAACGAATACTACGCGCTCCTCAAGGCCAAGCGTCAAGGTCTCGGTCTCGTCCGCTTCATCGGAGAGCTGTTCAAGGTGCAGATGCTTACGGAGCGTATCATGCACGAGTGTATCAAGAAACTCCTTTCCAAGATTGAGAACCCCGAGGAAGAGGAGCTCGAGAGCTTGTGCGAGCTATTGACGACCGTCGGTCAAGCTCTGGATACGCGAAAGGCCAAGGGACACATGGACATCTACTTTGGCAGGATACAGATGCTGTCGGATAACCCGAATGTCGCCTCGAGAATTCGGTATATGCTTACGGTGAGTGGAGGCTCGGGTATTTCGTTGGTGGGCATGACTCAAGATCGATGATTGTTTGTGTAGGATGTTATCGAGCTTAGAAAGCGCAATTGGCAACCGAATAATGCGACCGCAGGTCGCTTTACTATTGCACAAGCTCGCGGGCAGGTATCCATCGAGCTTGAGCGTGATAACTGTCAGAGAATGTGAGCTAACCCTGGATTTCGTGTATAGGGTGCAAAGACAGCAGCGCTACATGCGTCCAAGATAGCCCCCATAACTCGAGGCGGAGCGCAGCATGGTGGACGTGGTCAACCCGAGCAAGGTCCCGATGGACGGAACGTCGCAGGTCCGACCCCCGTTCGAGCTCCCGCTAAGGCTGGCGACCTCGGCAAATTTGGCAGGCTCACCGCCAGCACAGGTCCTCTCAAGACCATGGGCCCGTCCAGCGTGTTCAAGAAGGGTGACCGAGGCCATGATACCCCTCCGCCCGGGTCCGGTAGCTCGCTCTCCCGCGCGGCCTCGGGAGGCAACACATACTCCCTTCTTGGAGGTGGTGGTGCTGACCTGGACGCGATGCCGAAGAGGACTCCGAGCGGACGTGGAACGACTCGCAAGGCCAGCGTTGATCAAGCTCCTCAGCAGGCACCCGACACGCCGCTTCGCAAGAAGCTCGCCCTTTTACCGCGCACCGTCTCTTCGACCAACACGAACGAGGACAGCGCGGGACACGAGGACAAGCTGGAAAGCGACGAGGAGCAGGCTGGTGCCGCCACCAAGTCTTACACCGATAAGGAAGCCACGGCCAAGGTAGAGGAGGATGTCAAGGAGTTCTTCAACATTCGGGACGTCAGCGAGGGAGAGAAGAGTTTCGCCGAACTGCCAGACGAGCACAAGAGCAAGCTGATCGACAAGCTTGCCTCCAAGGCTTTGGAGCTGAAGGAGTCCGACGTCAAGCTTGTTGCCGACTTGTTCGAGCGAGCTGCGAGCAAGGGCTGTCCTCCTTCGGCATTCGAGGATGGCCTTTCTGGAATCATCGAGTTCTTGGACGATATGCTGATCGATGTGCCTCAGGCGTACTCGTTCATGGCTAGGCTGCTCCGAGGAGCCAGGTTACCCCAGGAGACTGTTGACTCCCTAGGGGACAAGATCTTCGTAGATGGAGATCCTCTAGTCAAGCCCAAGGACAAGTTGCTCAGGGCGTACAATGCTCTAGCTTAGTCGTTCGTTCAAGCTGTTCGATGTCGTCGGTCCCCCTCACTATTCCACTTCTTCGCTTCCCTTCAGCACTGGTTTCATCATTCCTTAGAGTTTTCCGGCCTTGTTGGTTCTCGTTCGCATCTCGTCGCCTCATCACCTCGCTTCTTGTGTTTCTCTCTCCGTCTTTCCGTCTTGTACCCCTATGTAAAAGGAGTATGAATTGGTTCTCTCTATATTCTTAGACCAGAGACTCTATGTCGCCTCAAGAAGACGCAGGACAAAAGCAGCAGTTAACGAGCACGTGAGCATCGCGTAAAGTACCTGGCCCAAGGTCCCTCCGTCGGTGAACCAGAGGTGCCTCAAGACTGAAAAGTGCAAGTCGTTGGGGCATAGAAAGTGCACAGGATGAAAACCCAATTCATTGATATGACCGTGAAAGAAGCCTGCTATCGGAATGAAGTAGCTCCGCCCCGTCTTCCGAGAGTAGAGGCAGGTTCGGCCTGACTAGGTGTGAAGATGCGTTTGTCCAACGTGGAGTTCGTTACATCTTCCATTGCCCGTTCAAACCTGCATACCTAGAGTGAATAGATAGCAGTTCAATCATGACTTCGCTCCGTAAACGGGCCCTTCTACACCTGTACTCAAAGATATATGTTTTGCGGCTCTTCAACGAGTCTCGGTGACGGTTTGCCAACGACACTCGTTAGAGCCTCAGTGCGGCGTTAGGCCGCTTTTTGACACTACGAGGCACCAGTGAGTCAGGATTAACCTACCGTTGATACCATAGCTTTTTTATACCGTTACATTGGATGATGGGGGAACAGGGAGGGTCACTACCAAGCATCCGGCTCAGCTTCTCTGGCTTCGCCTACTCCTGACTTACTCCCGCGAACCCATTCCTGTAGGGGGTACCCCGGGCCACCGATGACGGGCCTAATGTAATGGCATTACCACTCAATATATTCCATTCTGGCTACTGAAGATGGAGGACTTGGGTAACGTTTTGGCGGCCAGCGAGCGGAACTTGCCGTTGGGCCCGAGCCTTGCACACCAACTAATATATGACTGTGTTGCTCATCCATACAACAAGAGAAGGTTGGACAAGCATATGTCTGTGGTGTCTAGGATGATATTTGCAGTGAGCCATCGACCGTTGTCGCCACTCTGCTTGTCCCAGTGTGGCTGCTTGGGTAAGCAGTGGGGTAAAGGGGGCACGGAACTATCGCGCCTTGCTTTCTTCTTCTCCCAACGACCTCGAACCATCCTGCTTGCCGTCTTCTCATTGAACTATTGCTATCGTTGTTGCGAAGCTGTTCTACCTCTCATAATGAAGCTCTTTACTTTCATCGTCTTCGTTCTGGCCTTCTGCCCGCTCTTACTCGATGGCTCCGTTAGCGGTCGGACCGGTAAGACACCCACTTTCCCTCTGCTTTTGAGACTCTCTCTGACCCCATCCCCTACAGCGCCCCTGCCCACTTTTGTGCTGCCGACCAAGACTTACACCGTCGATAGTGCCCTCCACTTGGGCATCGCTGTCCTGCAAGTCCTACCGACCCTACAGATGGCGCACCACAACAACGGTGGCCAATCAGGTGGTGAGTTTCAGTTTTCCGTGCAAGATCCTCGATCGTCGCCTCTTGCCCTCTCTCGGCCAACCCCACTGACTGATTTTTTTCCTCTCCGTGCTCTCCGCGCAAATAGACTGGACCAAGTCAACCGTTTCGATCTGGACCGGCTCTCAAGTCGGCCCCATCCGCGGTGTACGAGGCATCCGACATGCTTCCCTTGACCTCGCCCACCAACACTCCAAGGGGGTCTGGAGCCGCCTTCGCCACTGGCGTCGTGTTGGTTCGGCTCGGCTAGTCGACGCGGTGGTCGGCTTCACCTTGTACCTTCTATTCAGCATCGCCGCCGGGGTTGCCATACTTTCGAACGCGACCGTCGAACGACCTGCAGTGCGTACCTTTTCGCAGCATCGTCTTGAATACGATACTGACGTTCATACTCATACATAGGCTGACGTTCAACGCAAACATATGTTCGTCCCTAGTACCGTCCCCCCCATCGAGGGTTCATTCGAGTGCAACGCCCACGGACCGGTCACCCAGAAGCAACTGTCGATCAATACCTTCACGCTCGAAGGAAGGCTGGTGCTGTCTTCCAGGCCCAGCACCTCAGATAGCCCGGTCGAATGGAAGGTCCTCTTCCACCCTCAGCAATATTATCGCTCCACTGGGTCTACCACCGAGTCCAACAACTGTTGCGCTCAGCTCGACGCCGCAAATAAATATCTTCTCAACACGCTTTTACGCGGAGTCACGGCCTACCATCCCTGGTCCCGGTATACTCCAGGCATCATTGTCAAAGTCCCCAAGGAAGTTGTCAAGGAGCCACATGCTGCGCGCAAACAGACGTTGGTCCGAAGCATATCTTGGATCAGCAGTGCCCCCAAGTCCAATGACAAAGGACACACTATCGAACGACGAATGGTGCGTAATGGTCTCTTACCCCTTCTCGAGCTCGATAATTGACATCGATAGATTTTCACAGATTGTTGCACGCGCCGTTCGGAAACCAACCTTCGCCCCATCCATCTCTCGTATTGGGGTTCCACCTAAGACTCCTATCCCACAACTCGTCCTCTCCAGAAGGCCACGTCAATCACCTCGATGGATCGAGAAGTTCACGCTTGAAGGACGGGTACTCCTGTACGCTGGCTCAACTCCTCCTGGCCAGCCGGTGAAGTGGGTCATTCGGTTCGACCCTTATTCTGGCCGCCACATCACCAGGCATGGGGACGAGTCCAGTAGCCGTGAGCGCGAGTTCATGGACGGCTATCTGCTCAAGATCCTCCTGTTTGGAGGCATGACCCAGCCCCCCTCACTTGTGTCCATTCCCGCCATCCTCCTCGACACGCCCGGAGAAATGGTCCAGGAGTCCAACAAACTCGCTATTATCAGTAACTCGCTCGACATTACCATCGCAACATCCCATCTTTCTCCCTCCTCACTTCGCACTCAAGATGTCAGCACGATCATCGACCACCGAGTACCTTCGGTCGACGCGCGTGCCACGTTTATCGAACTCAATGGCAGCGCCAACCCTGAAGACCTAGCGGCAGTGGATCTGCTCGAGGAAAGGAGCTCCGCCGAAGCTACTCACGAAACTAGCCCTGTCTACGTGGGGGAGAGCGCCGAAGACTCAACCTCGTCCAACCACACCCCGCTGACCGGCCAACACATCGCGTGGTGCGACCCAACCTCCGACCGCCTCCTTCGCGAACAGAGGCCAACAGTCGTCCCTGAGCATCGCTCGTTACTCTCCGTCTTGGACGAACCAGCCCTTCAACGTCACACGCAGAATGCTTGGGAAAATGGTTGGACGGAGGTTAGGGAGCAGGACCAGGTGGAGAACGGTACCGTGGAGGAGGACGTTCAGCAGGAGGCAGTGCACCAGAGGAGAAAGCGCCATGGTGGAAAGAAGAACACGGCGTGGAAGAACAAGCGGCGACAGGAGAAAGAAGACCACGAGCGGAATCCTGAGGCTGGTCCCTCGGGACTGCGATAAACGCTCTCGCCGTCACCTCATCCCCCTCCTGCATCGCCCTGCAAAAATTGAACCAAAACCGCTGATTCTATTCAAGAACAGTGCTTAAATCAAACAAATCGGCTGTACAACAATCACCAATCAAAGAGACTGCCACTCAACACCTGGTTCACCAATCTCGACGTTCAAGCCTCAAGCACTCAACCCAAAGACAGCACCAACCGAAGCTCGATCGGACAAGAAGCAACACCCAACTTCGCCTCTCTCAAGAAACCATCAACTCGGCTCTCCGGGTGGTGGGAGCATCCCGTCGCGAGGCAACTTTTTCCTTCTAGCCTGGTTGAAGCCCCCCAGTACAGCATACCAGTCGTAAACACGTGGCGACGAGAGTGAGAACTAAGAAAGCGTTCCTCGCCTCGCGATCAGCTGCGGCGCCTGGCGCTGACTGTGGAGGGGTCGTTGGACCTGCTCTTTCTTCGGAAAGGTGGGTGGCAAACGACCTGAGGCGCGCCTGGACACCTCGCGAATGCGACAGTGTACCCGTCCCCGACCATGTGTAGTGGGGATAACCCCCATGGTAAGGTGATATCAGGCCGGCTGGGTGCTCTTTCGAGGGAGGAGGTGAGTTGGTCTGTCTGTTATTGTCTGAGAAAGGTTCGTTTGGCTTCTGGTTTGGAGATGAGCGCTGGGGTTGGAAAGGGAGAGAGCGGTGGTCAGGCTCGTTTGAGACTGTCCTTGTGGAATCGCCACTATAAATTGACTTCTTTCCGTCTCTAGAGTTTCGTCGTCCGCCTGAAGTTCCCGTTTTGTCTTTTGTCTTTAGCTTGTTCTCTGTCTCATCCTCTGGTCATTTCTCTCATCGCTCTCGGATCTGTACCTAAGAAGAAAAAATAAATAAATAAATAACTTTCCATCCTTCTTACTCAGACGCCACGTCCAGAGCACGCAACCGAAAAAGATTAACGAGTCGCCATCACGTGAGCATCGCGCAGGGTGCCTGGCGCTAAGCTTTACGATGTTTCTGCCGAGGGCAATGCACAAATCCTCCTGAGGTGCACTCCAGAAGCGTTTCCTCATCTCCGATCGAGCGGGCTAACGCTCATACGCCACTGCAACAACTTACCACTGCGCGTCGTTGCCGAGCCCTCCTCCATCATCACCATACGGTCCAAACCAGCTCCATGCACCCGCAAGTCGAGCACTCTATTTCAAAGACCTCTTTCAAACATGACACAAGAGCTCCGAAGGGCTTCGTCTCCATTTCTCCCTTAGTTGCTGTGAGTATCAAGTCTGCCGTTTGGTCTCATGCCGGTCGACGCATTTCGGATCTGACTGACAGTTCCACCCCACGAAGGTCCCCCTCCTCCATCCCGTTGTCCCTGTCCTCCCCTCCCTCGCCCTCTCGTCTTTGCAGCTGGCGTTCACTTCGGGATTCCTGATGCAAATCACTCCTTTGGCCATTCAGCGGTGGCGTCTGGTGCTGGGCCAGTACTGCCCGTGGTAAGCAGGCGCGGGAACCACGACATGCGGACCGCACGGCCACGGTCCGAAGGATTCTGCTCGGGACACGCCTATGCACGACCTATTGACGATAGTCTGCCCAACTCCAGAGATCAAGACGGCAGAAGGTCTCGGCGTGTATTTTTTTCAATCGTAATGCAGTCTAGCGCCTCGCAACAGCAGCAGGCTCTCAGCGGGCACGAGCCCCTCGTCCCCCTTGCTACAGTGGGAGAACTTCGATTCGGTCTCGAATCAGATCATCAGTCGAGGAAACGGTACAAGAACGAGAAGGACGCTGTGGCGATGATCTTGGTCATCAAGCTCGTTTACAAAGCGATCAACGGACAGCGTTGGTCTAAACAATTGTCTTATATGTTGCCAACGATTATGGTTCATGGTTAAGGCAGCCCTCCTTGGAGTTCAATTAAAACATGGTCTATTATTGGTCCTTCCCTCTCGTATATTCTAGCTGGTGGACGGAGGACAGAGAGCTCGGCCTCTTGCGCGTGTTCTGGGTCAGACCTTCTCAGTCGCGAAACTTTGGTTACCCTGCGCGACGTTCCAACACTTGCTTTCCTTCCCCAACGACCTCGCAACACCTGCTTGCCGTCTTCTCATTGACCTCTTGCCATCGCTGTTGCAAAGTCGTTCTGCTTCACACCATGAAGCTCGTTACTCTGATCCTGTTCGTTCTGGCCTTCTGGCCCATCTTGCTCGATGGCTCCGTTGGCGGTCGAACCGGTACGACTCTCACTTTCCCTCTGCCCTTAGGACTCTCTCTGACCCTGTCTCCTACAGTTCCCCTGCCTACTGCGGTCTTCCCGACTAAGACTCGCCCCGTCGGCTCTGTCTTTTACACGCGTACCGCGGTCCTGCAGGTGCTGCCGACGACGCACCTAGCGTACCACAGCAACGGTGCCCAATCAGGTGGTGAGTTTCCCTTTTCGGTGCAACTTCCTCGACCGCCACCTCTTACCCTCTCTCGGCCATCCCCGCTGACTGCATTTTTTCCTCTCCGCGCTCTCCGCGCAAATAGGCTGGACTGACTCGACCGTTTTGATCTGGACCGCCTCTCACGTCAACCCCGTCCGCGTTGTTGTCGGTACTGGACACGCTTCCCTCGGCTTCGCCCATCGAAACTCCCATGCGGCCTGGAGTCGCGCCCGCCACTGGTGGTGAGTCGGTTCAGTTTGGCTGGTCGGTGCGGTCATCACGTTCGCCGTGCACCTCCTGTTCAGCATCACGGTCGGGGTTGCCCTCATTTCAAAGGCGACCGTCGAGCGACGCGCAGTGCGTACTCTTTTGCTCAGCATCGACGTGACCGCGACAACTAACGTCCATACTCTCATATAGACTGTGGCACAAACCCAACTCAAACACACGCTCGTCTCTAGTACTACTCCCGTTGAGCGTTCACTCGATCGCGACGTCCATGAAATGGTCACCCCCGAGCAGCTGTCCGTCCATACCCTTACGCTCGAAGGGAGACTGGTGCTTTCTTCCGGGCCCACCACCTCAAATAGCCCTGTCGAGTGGACCGTCCTCTTCCACTCTCGTCAATACTATCGCACCACCTGCTCTGCCACCAAGTCCAGCGACCGCCACACGGAGCCCGACGTCGCATATAACTATCTCCTCAACATCCTCTTCCTTCAAGTCACTCCATACCACCCATGGTCCTGGTACACTCCAGGCATTCTTGTCCACGTGCCCAAGGAACTTTTCAAGGAGGTACACGCTACACGCAAACCCACGGCGGTCCGAAGCATCCCTTGGATCGGTGGTGCACCCAAATCCAACGACAACGGACCCAAAGCCGAACGGCGAATGGTGACTATTGGTTTGATACTCGTCTCAAGCGCAATGACTGACATTGATATTCGCCTGATAGATTGTTGTGCGCCCGGTGCGGAAACCGACTTTTGCACCGAGCATCACTCGTATTGGGGGTCCGCCCAAGCCTCGTGTCCAGCAACGCGTCCTCCCCAAACGGCCACGCGACCCCACTCCATGGATAGAGAAGATCACGCTGGAAGGACGGCTAGTCTTGTACGCCGGGTCTACTCCTCCTGGCGAACCGGTGAACTGGGTCATTCAGTTCAGGCCTTATTCTGGCTACCACCTCACCATGCATGGGGACAACTCTACCACCCATCAACGCGAGTTCGCGGACGGATTTCCCTTGAAGATTCTCATCCGTGGGGGCACCGCGTACCCTCCCTCGGTCGGGTACGTTCCCGATATCCTCCTCGACATGCCTGGAGAAATGGCCAACCGGTCCAACATCCTCGCTAGACCCACCGACGCGCCCGATCTCATCATCACGGTCACCGATACCTCCCCCTCTGCGCCCTATACTCCAGACATCACGACGATCATCGATTCCTGTGGACCTTCAATCACCGCAGTCACCCCTCCTGTCGAACTCGATACCAGCGCAGATGCTGAATCCTCGGTGCCGTTGGATCTGCGCGGGAACAGGGACTCTGCTAAACGAGTTCATGAACTCGTTCCTGCCAACGCGAAGGAGGATAACGATAACTCTGGAGAGTCCTTCGATTATACCAACAGCCATACATCGGACTCAGAAGAAGTTGAACCTTTCACTCCAATCACGGAAGCTCCAACCTCACCCAGCCCTAGTTCGCTCGACCCCACCTACGATGATTTCATTCGCGAGCAAAGGGTAGCAGTCTTCCATGAGCTACGGTTGTTACTCTCCATCCTGGAGGAGCGAGCTCGCCAAAATCACGCGCCCCAAGCTTGGGAGAACGGTTGGACGGAGGTTAGAGGGCAGGATAGGGCTTATCTAGAGGACGATTAGTCGGAGGAAGCAACCGAGGGGAGGAAGCGTCATGACGGCAAGAAAAACATGGCGTCTGCGATAAACCTTAACTTCCTTTCCATTTCCTCCGTCGTCTCCAACCATCAAAACAACTCGTCAGTGTACTTCTCAAGAACAGTGCTCGAACCAAACAAATCGATTCCACAACAATCACCACTCAAAAGACTCCCTCACTCGACACCTGGTTCATCAATCTCAAGCTTCTTGCCTCAAGCACTCAACCCGAAGACAGCACCAACCGAAGCTCGATCGGACAAGAAGCAACACCCAACTTCGCCTCTCTCAAGAAACCATCAACCCGGCTCTCCGGGTGGTGGGAGCACCTCGTCGCGAGGTAATCTTTCCTTCTAGCCTGGTTGAAGCCCCCAGTACAGCGTACCAGTCGTAAACACGCAGCGGCGAGAGTGAGAACTAAGAAGCGTTCCTCACCTCGCGATCAGCTGCGGCGCCCGGCGCTGAGTGTGGAGGGGTCGTTAGACTTGCTCTTTCTTCGGAAAGGTGGGTGGCAAACGACCTTAGGCGCGCGTGGACACTCGCGAATGCGAACGTGTACCCGTCCCCGACCATGTGTAGTGGGGATAACCCCCATGGTAAGGTGATATCAGGCAGGCTGGGTGCTCTTTC
>WSTX01008117.1:0-12727 GCA_019633405.1 Tulasnella sp. 408
CTCAACGAACATATAGAAACAACCAAAACAAGTTTCAGAGAATGCATGGAGATCCAGACGCTATACATGAAACGCCTGCAAGCTTGCAAACAAGCCTTGACATCCGAGTAATCCAACGCCAAGCGCAGCGGAACAGCCTCGTCCGTTTACACCAACTGCCCCTAGAAATCGTCAGCAACATCCTCTGGATCTCTATAGCCGATCCGTGGGAGCAGAAGATAGCCTGCTCATTTCTCCAACGCCAACAAACCATCTCGTCGGTCTGCTCATCGTGGCGGAACTTGGTGGAAAGCTCTCCGCGATTCTGGTCCATCATCGAGTTCTCGTGCAGTCAAAGGGCCATCTCCCACTTGCTCAAGAAATCCCGATGTACCAGCTTGGAAGTCAATTGCTTCTCAGACAGCAAGTACGATTGCAAGCCTCTCCGCAACCGCAGATGGCTCATAGAAGACCGGTACTTACGCCTGATTGCCCCCCACACCCATCGAGTTCGCTCGTTGATCCTGTCCGTCACTACCGCGGAGGGTTTGCTGTCCGTACTGAAAAACCCGGCTCCCATGTTGGAAGAGCTCAAGGTCGACGCGGAAGACGTATATGGTTATCTGAATTTCATGGATCCGGTGGTCTTGTTTTGCGGGCAGGCGGGTCGGTTAAGGGACGTGGCGTTGAAAAACATACCCTTCCGATGGGACTCAGGGGTCCTCGTAGGGCTGAGGTCATTGGACGTGCACGGGAATACAGACTATTCGTCAGCAGAGGACCAGATGCGGCGCTTGTTGGAGGCGAATCCCGGCTTGGAGGAGATGGATATTCAGGATTTGAAGACGGAACGTGTGAAGGACGATGCGGTCAAATCGACTGGCGGAGGGAAACCGAGTCGAGTAGTCATGAGCAAGATGCGACGGCTAAGGCTGGTCGACTTGCCGCTTGAACTCGTCCTAGCCGTTCTGGGTAACATCGAGATTCCGTCCATCAAACACCTCGAGCTCAGGTGCCCGCTTCGAGGACAACCCCCCTCTCGACTATTGGGTCCCAAAATCGACCACCTCGTCCCAGCCCTCCTCCAGCAGTCCAAAGGAACACAGCTGGCTGAAATAACGTTGGGGATGTCCAGCGTCGGGTTGGCCGTCTACTTACCTGGTCAGAAGAGCCCGACGGTCCGAATCGAGTTGAAACACACTGCTCCCGCCGGCGGATTCGAGTGGCTTGCGGAGAATTTTTTCCATTCGGAGGGTTTGCCATCTGTCGGTGCAGCGGAGGCATTCCAAGTTTCCCTCAAGTTTGCAGACGGCTTTGACCTGGCAGGAGGCACGTTCATTCCCATCCTCGACGGCCTGAGCGCGGTCAAAGTGACAAAGCTGACAATCGAAGACCGGTGCCGGAACGGAGAGGCGTTGATCAATTACTTGGGAAGATTGAAGGTGGATTCCCAATGGCCTCTACCGCAATTGACCTCGTTGACGGTCGGAGGCCCCCCTCAACTGGCGACTCCCCTCTTGCTCTCTCTGCAGCGTCGAAAGCACCATGCACCGGCGAATAAATCGTCGACAGCCCCACGACCGGTTACGCTAGATTTTTTAGACGTCAGGAGCTTGTGTGGAATGGGAGGGAAAATGGAGAAGGCCCTCGCCAAGTTCATCAGCTCGGACGGGACGTTCATTGGAGGGAGGGCGTGGGTGCTTACGAATTGGAGGTGAATTATTGACGAACGGGAGGTCTTCGACGATGATGATGAGGATGAGGATATCTACAACACTCATGGCCCGCTTATGATTGTCTGGCCTTGGGCTTGGGGTAGTAGAGGGAATGGGGTTCGTGGCGGGTAGACACTCGGGGGTCGTTCTTATACTAGTAATATGTACCATGTTATGATATAGGAGTATTCGCGTATTTTTCAGATACCCTGATACACTACGACTTCGTCCCGGGAACACGAGGTTCACCTCTAGTGCCGTTTAAAGTATAAGCAAACAACGGAACCGCTCCTATTTCAGAGCAAAGCGTTCTTTAAAACTCGGAACAGGGTGTGTATGTAGATGTGTGAGAGTTGGAAATCTCAAACCTTGCGGCATCCCCAACCCTCTGACTAAGCGAAGCCAGACGGAGGGTTTTCTGAGCCCAAAATGCTCGGGTACCCTCTATCCCCCGATTCGCAGTAAACCCCTCCGGACATGGCAGCTGAGACTGCTAGGTCCGTTTGCCCGCTTTCTGTAATAACAACGTACCCAATCATCTCTTGTCGGCTGTTCTCGAAAGCATTCTTCTGGCGTACACTCCAGCTTCTTTTGATCATGGCATGAATGCCTCGAGCTCACAGGGCGTCTTTCACCTAGCGTCCGCTATTGAGAAAATGAAGACATAGCGGGTTCTACTTGCTAGTTTGTGTTGTACACTGTCTCTCCAATGGAATGAATGCATTTGCTCCCTGCTCCTTCTATCGAAAGGGGGCAGAGTAAGGCCTCTGCACACTGCGCCGTCGCATTTCAGGAAAGCTGACGTAAGCACTGGTGGCGGCGGTCATCTCGGGATGACCGGGCACTTGACCCGAGCCGCCGGTAAGAAACCACTTATCATCGCCACCCGCCACTCTCTGGATCCCGGAGGACGGTTGCTGATCCGCGCTTCAAGGAGATCTCAAATAGGCTGCCCTTTCTACCGCCACCACCAGCCTTCATTTGCCCTTTACCTCTTTCGTGACGTTCAAAACGAGTCATGTCGGCTGTTTCACAGAACCTTATAGACAACGTCACAGAGCTCATCCTCAATCACATTCACCAAGCTTCTCAGGAGCGCCATGTGGTGCCAAATCCGGACAAGTAAGCGGTAGAGGGGAGGATGGCTTACCGGGACCCATTGTTAACACCCGAGCAATATACAGAACCGACGAAGACGAGTTCCAAGAAATAGACGAAGAAATAGACGCTATAAAGAAAACGTTTGCAAGCTTGAAAACAAACCTTAAACCCCTAATAATGCAACTCAAAAAGCAGCGGAACAACCACATCCATTTCCACCAACTACCACCAGAAATTGTCAGCAACATCCTCTGGCTCTCCATAGCCGATCCATGGAAAGGGAAAAGATCCTACTCGTTCTTAAAACGTCAAAAAACCCTCTCGCTTGTCTGCTTGTCATGGCGGACCTTGGTGAAAACCTCCCCACGATTCTGGTCTATCATCGAGTTCACGTGCACTGAAAGGGGCATCTCCCACTTGCTGGAAAAATCCCGAGGTAACAGCTTGGAAATCAAGAACTTTTCGGACCGCAATTACAGTTGCGAGGCTTATGATTTCTTCAGACCCGCCGTGGACGAGGAGTATATAAGCTTGATCGCTCCCCACATTGGCCGAATTCGGTCGCTGATCCTGTCACGTGTTACGGAGGAATTGTTATCCGTATTGGGAAGCCCGGCTCCCATGTTGCAAGAGCTCAAGCTCAAATCCGCGCATGGCTTTGTTCCGGAGCCGTTGGACTTGTTTTGCGGGCAGGCGGGTCGGTTAAGGGACGTAGCCTTGGAGTACATACCCGTCCGATGGGACTCAGGGGTCCTTGTCGGGTTGAGGTCATTGAAGATAAAGGGGAACTTGCACTGTTCGCTGACAGCGGGCCAGGTGCGGCGGTTGTTGAAGGCCAATCCGGGATTGGAGGAGATGGATATCGAGGATGTGAGAATCGCGGAGCGTTTTAGAGACGATGCAGTCAAATGGACGGGCGGAGGGAAGCCAAGTCGAGTAGTCATGAGCAAGATGCAAGAGCTGAGGCTCATTGACTCGCCGTTCGAGCTCGTCCGAGCCGTTCTGGGAGACATCGAGATTCCGACCATCAGACATCTCGAGCTCAGCTGCCTGCTTCAAGGACAACCCGCCTCCCGGATATTGGGTCCCAAAATCAACCACCTCGTCTCTCCCCTGCTCCAAGGATCAAAAGGGGCGCATCAGGCTGAAATAACGTTGGGAATATCCAGCCTCGGGTTGGCGATCTACTTACCTGACCACGAGAGCCCGGCGATCCGAATTGAGTTGAAACACACCGTACCGGCGAGCGGATTCGAGTGGCTCGCGGAGAATTTTTTCCGCGCAGGTGGTTTACCATCCGTCTGCGCAGCGGGGGAATTCCAAGTTTCTCTCAAGTTTGGGCAAAGCTTTGACATGACAGGAGGCACGTTCATTCCCATCCTCGATGGACTGAGCGCGATTAAAGTGAAAGATCTGACAATCGAAGACGGATGCCGAAACGTAGCGGCGCTTCTCAAGTACTTGGGAAAATTGAAGGCGGATTCCCAATGGCCTCTCCCGGACTTGACGTCGTTGACGATGGGAGGCCCCCCTGAAATGGCCGCTCCCCTCTTGCATTGTTTGCAAAGTCGAAAGCACGACGCTCCCTCAAATAAAACGCCGACAGCACCAAGACCGGCTACGCTATGGTATTTAGGCATCGATGGCCTGCGTGGAGTGGGAAGGGAAATGGAGAAGGCCTTGTACAAGTGCATCAGCTCGGACGGGACCCTCATACGAGGACGTTCGCGGATGTTGGCATCTCGGAGGGATTCTGATGATGATTCGGAGGAGTTTGACGACGACGATTAGTAGAAGACATCTACAGAACTTGTGAACCGCCTGGGATTGTCTCGCCTTATGCGTGGTAAGCCAACTTGGGCTTGCGCTAGTGGAGTGAGTGGGGGGCCAGTGGCGTGTAGACATTTCGAGAGACCGGCCGGTATACCCAATAATACTGGTAGTCAGCAGCATAGTATTGTAATGGGTGTATTAGCGTATTTCTCAGATGTCCTGATTCACCACGACCTCGTCCCGAGAATATGTGTGCACACCCCGCCATCTTTTGATAGTACAACCGGACAACGGCATTGCACCCATCGCAGAGCAAAAGCATTCTCCGAGTCTCAGGAGCAGGGGTTTTATGTATACGGAGGCTGAAGCCTGACGAGATCACAGGTTACGAGGTGACGTAATCAATGGCGGGGGTCATCCCAAGATGACCGGGCGCTCCACCACCGGCAACAAACCGCTTTGCCGCAATCAATACCATCACCACCATCCGGCACTCTATAGGTACCGAAAGGCCCGCGTTCCAACGGGATCACATATAAGCTGCACTTGCTACCACCACCATCCGCCGGTATTTCCACCTTACCCCTTCCGGTTCCATAACGTTCAGGACGAGTCATGCCGGTGGTTCCGCAGTACATCATAAACGATATAACAGAGCTCATTCTGAATTACATTCGCCAAACTCCTCGGGAATTCCAAGTGGCGCCAAATCTGGACAAGTAAGCAGAGGGAGGCGCTCGTGGAGAACCTTTGTTAACACCCAGCACGGCGAACCTCCAGAAACGATAAAAGCCGGCTTCAAACAATAGAGGAAGAAATAAATGTTATGGAAGAAGCTTTTGCGGACGTGCGAACAAGCCTTAACAACCGAATAGCCGAACGCAGAAAGCAACGGAACAGCCTCATCCGTTTTAACCAACTACCCTTAGAAATCACAAGCAACATCCTCTGGATCTCCATAGTCGATCCCTGGCCAAGAAAGAAGTTCTACTCGTTTCTTCAACGTCAGCAAACCATCTCGTCGGTCTGCTCGTCATGGAGGACCTTGGTGAAAGATTCACCGCGATTCTGGTCCGTCATCGAGTTCGCGCCCCCTGAAGCGGCTATCCCCCACTTTATCGAAAAATCCCGATCCAGCGGCTTACAAATCAAATGCTCTGGGGAGCGCGACTACGATTGGGAGCCTACCATGGAATTCGATCCGTTCACGGAAGAGTGGTTTTTAGGATTAATTTCCTCGCACACAGATCGGATTCGGTCGTTGATCTTGTCCCTAAGTTCCATGGATGGGTTGTTGGATGTTTTGGAAAAGCCGGCCCCCATTTGGAAGAGCTCAGGCTCGATTGTTCGGGTTGTGATTTCGAGCGGCCGTTGGACCTGTTCTGCGGGCAGGCGAGTCGGTTAAGGGATGTGGCCCTGCGTAACGTAGCCGTCAAATGGGATTCGGACGTCCTCGGAAGGCTGAGGTCGCTCAGTATAGTGGGGAACCTCGAGTATTTGCCAACGGGGGGGCAGATGCGGCGATTGTTGGAGGCGAATCCTGGATTGGAGAAGTTGGATATTGAATGCCGCACGATGGCGGAAGGTTTTGGAAACGATGCGGTCTCATCGACGGGTGAAGGAAACCGGGGTCGAGTGGTGCTGGGAAAGATGCAAAAGCTAAGGCTCTCAAACCTGCCGGTCACGCTCGTGCAAGCCGTTTTGGACAACGTCGAAATTCCGTCCATCGGAGATCTGGATCTCATGTGCCTGCTTGGAGGACTTCCCGCATCCAGTATGTTGGGTCCCAGTATGAAACGTCTCGTCCCACCCCTCCTCCAGCTATCAAAAGGAGCGCAACAGGCCGAATTAACATTTGGAGAACGGAGCGTCGAATTGGCGATCCACACACCTCACCACCACACAAGCCCAACGATCCAAATCGTATTGATAGAAACCATGCCCGTCAGTGCATTCAACTTGCTCGCCGAGAACCTTTTCATGCGGAGGGTCTACCATCTGTCTGTGCGCCGGAGATCTTTCAGGTTTCTCTGAAATTCAACGACGATTTTGACATGGCAGGGGGCACGTTCATCCCCATTCTTGATCGACTGAATTCGGTCAAGGTGAAAGCCTTGACGATTGGAGATTGGTGCGAGCACGGAGAGGAGCTGATCAAGTATCTTGGAGAGACGAAGGGGGATTTCCAATGGCCATTACCATACTTGACGTCGATGACAATCGGCCGTACCGATGGGGCTGAAATCGCCGATCACCTCTTGATTGCTCTGCAACGTCGAATGCAATACGCTCCTGGAAGAGAGCCGCAGGCAGCCCCGCTACCAGTGATGCTGGAGGTTTTGGACGCCTGAGGTCTGCGTGACGCAGACGAGGATGTGGAAAAGGCCCTCGCCAAGTGCGTCGCTCCGAGGGGGACGTTCATTCCAGGAAGTCGGAGTCGTTTTATTGACTTGGAGGCTGAGATTGACAGTAGGGATGAAGAGGGTATCTAAACTGATTATGTACTGCTTGCGGTGGTCTTATCTGATGTGGGGCAAGCCAACTTGGGCTTGAGGTAGCACAGGAAATGCGCGGCTGGCCGTGACTTAGTAGACTTTATGAAGGCCGCTCAATATGCCCAATAGTACCGGTAATGTGTGATTTAGTATCAGAATCGGTGTAATCTTGTATTTTTCAGAGATTCTGATGCACTACCGCTTCGTCTGGAGAACACGAAGTTCACCCGGAGTCCCCTTTCCAAGTACAACCCAACAAGGGAATTAGTGGCAAGGATTCTCCGAGGCTCAGAAACACGATATGTATGTATGTGGAGAGTTGAAAAGACCTTACCAATCCTATTCAGGAAAGCTTATGAGCTGACGTATTATATGGCGGGGTTCAGATGATTGCAAGCTGACATGTAGCGGAAGCGCTATTTCACCACCCGCCGATATAAAGCTACATGAAGAATGCCCATTCATAGGGCGGGAAGTATCAGTGGAGCGCAGAATCCAGGCTCATAATATATTTGTGCAAAGGACCGCCGTGTAATGCGAGTAGTACATGAAGGCGGCAGATAAAAGGCTATCCTGCAGCTAACCTAGGGAATGCATGCCGAAGGGACACATCTATCAAGTCTGGGAAATCCGTAAACTCTACTGTGCACTTACTTTGAGGGTGCGACACTATGTCAGAAGCAGTTAAAGGATATCGTCCGTCAAGCCGCATTTCGAGAATGCGGGGCTCCAGGAGAACCAACGATCCGTGTTACGTTTCAAGGACACGAGCTGATATGAGCATAACGATGATGCAATGGGGATGCGGTGATGAAAGACCCGAGCCGAATATTATTTAACAAGCTTGCAACGGAAACGCAAAGGCGGTTTCAGACCCGACGGTCGAAAGAAAGGGTTTCAACGAGCCCATACATAAAAACATTTAAACGCTTGAATGAGAGAAAATATCAACCAGCAGGATACGTTTATTCACTGAGAAGAGAACACGAGCGTACCCCCTCGACCCTCTGATCAAGTGGGGCCATGGGAAGGTTTTCTCGGCGGAGAATGTTCAGGCAGACTACGCCCGCTGTCCCCCGCTTTCTTGATGTCACTCGGTGTCCTTCCGCAGATCCCAGCTGAGACCGTTAAATCCGTTCCCCTAAGAATAATCGTAGCGGCGCACTGCGCTATTTCCCTAACCCCTCCACAGCAATAGCTAGGCCCGACTATACCTGATACACCTACCTGTCGGCTCAAGCTCTGTCTAGTCAGCGAGTGCACCCCCTCGACCAACATAGACGGAGCATTGTGACACGTAAGGTACCGTTTCGTTGTGCCGTATCTTTCTCGCTGAATTTAGACGAGGGCTAGAACCAGCTGTAGGCCGCAGAACACGTTCGTTAGATGGGTTTGTAGATGTTGAGCGTTTTCGCGTCATCAGGTGGAGAATTGAATATGCAGCATACTATAATTATAAGCGTATTCGCATATTTCCCAGACGTCCTCATTCACAGCGGCCTCGTCCCGAGAATAGGAAGTTTACACCGAGCCCCATTTCGACAGCGCAACTAAACAGCGGGCTTGTTCGTGTCGCGGAGCAAAATTGCCTTCTCCGAGGCTCAGGAGCAGACTCGGAGTTTCCCGACCCTCTGATTGGGCGAAGCCAGAGGGAGGGGTTTCTCAGCGCAAAATTATCAGGCACACTTGGATACCCGCAATCTCCCGAGCACCTGACGTCATTCCGCGTCTTTCCGGATGCTTTGGTCTCGAGTATTCGACGGAACGGGCAATTCCGAAGCTGACTAAGCGACGATGTCATAAAAGACTTTCGGATCGAGCACCCGGGCGCTCGATACGAACTACGTTAAGACGTGGTTTTCTGGTAGGCGCTTGACAGTATGACGACGTGGCGTGGCGGCCTTGGGCGGTGGGGACGCGAAAATTCTCCTTTCGTACTTTCTTGCCCTTTCTCTCTTTCCCTGGCTTCCGGCTCCGCCGCTCGCCAGATGCTATTAATAATCGATAGCATCGTCCCTCTTGGTACGATGCATATTATAAAACATTCCTGATTGATGATCATGAGGTCGTGGGCACTGGTGGTATATATACCCAAGCATATGGTCTGTTTGATGATAGCGAAGGACGAGCGCCTCGGCGACGATAGCCGGCGAACACGAGGCCTTCGCCTCATCGCGAGTTCCAAGACGGGTTTTGTCACGGCTAATCATGTAGACTAGCTATTAGTTACACACCGAGATATCAAGCCAGTTGTGGGTCACTTTCCAAGACGCGTTTGGTCATAATTCCTCAAAGGCGCCTAAGAGTTAGTCCGATTGATGAGGGGGCTGATTGGGCATGGTTTTCCTCCCTTTGTGTGATCAATGTAAATCTAAAGTTAGTGAATGATACAATATGCGCCTCTTTGGCTGGAGGGTCGGGGAAATGGCGCCTGCGCGCGCCGCTACGATGCATGTTTGTCGGAGTTGGAAAGCCTGATGCGGAGGCTATTAACTGACGTAATCAGTTGCGGGGGTCACCTCAAGATGACCGGGCCGCCCTCCATCGGCAACCACAAAACCACAATCATCGCCACCCGGCACTCTCAGGGCCTAAAGACCACTGCTGGTCCGCGTTTCAACGGAATCACATATATGCCGCACTTCCGCCCACCACAACCCGCTTTATTTTCTCTTTACCCCTTCCATAACGTTCAAAACCTAACATGCCAGCGGTTCCACAGAACATTATAAGCAATGTTACTGAACTCATCCTCGATCACATTCGCCAAACTTCTCAAGAGCTCCAAGTGGCGCCAAATCCGGACAAGTAAGGAGAAGGGAGGCGCTTATAAAGAACCTTTGTTAACACCCAGATCGGCGAACCTACAGAAAGTACCAAATTCAGCTTCGAGCAGCAGAGGAGAAAATAAATGTTATGAAGGAAACGCTTACAGGCGTGCGAAAAAGCCTGAACATCCGAATAGCTCAGCGCAAGAAGTATCGGAACAGCCTGGCCCGTTTTAACCAACTACCACTAGAAATCGCGAGCCACATCCTCTGGCTTTCCATAGTCGATCCTTGGCCACAAAAAGACTCCTACTCTTTCTTACAACGTCAGCAAACAGTTTCGCGGGTCTGCTCATCATGGCGGACCTTGGTTGAAGATTCGCCGCTATTCTGGTCTATCATCGAGTTCTCGAGTCCTCTATCGGCCATCTCCCACTTACTTGAAAAATCCCAATCGAGCGGCTTACAAATCAAGAGCTTTAGCGATCGTAGCGAATACGGTTACGATCCTATAACACTCTCCGAGGATACGCAACGGAAGTGTTTCATCATGCTCGCCCCGCACGTAAATCGAATTCGATCTTTAATCTTGTCTCTATATTCCCCGGGTGGGTTGAGGATGGTTTTGGAACAGCCGGCTCCCATTTTGGAAGAGCTCATGCTCTATTCTAATGATTGCTATAATGTGCAGGCGTTCGACCTGTTTTGCGGGGAGGCGAGTCGGTTAAGAGATGTGGCACTGCAGAACATAGCCGTCAAATGGGATTCGGGCATCTTCATAGGGCTGAGGACGTTGAGTATAGTGGAGAAGGACGAGCATTTGCCGACCGAGGAGCAGATCCGGCGATTGTTGGAAGCCAATCCCGGCTTGGAGAAGTTCGTAATTGGGGGTATATCGTTTACGGAACGTTCTGAAAACGATGCTATCCAATCTACTGGTCTAGGAAAGCCGACTCCAGTGGTCATGAGCAAGCTGCAAGAGCTGAAGCTCTGCTTCCTGCCATTCAAGCTCCTCAAAGCCGTTCTGGGCAACGTTGAAATTCCGTCGATCAGCTACCTCGAGTTCATGTGCAGGTTTCAAGAGTTACCCGCATCCACCAGGTCGGATCCCACTGTCAAACATCTCGTCTCAACCATTCTACGGTCATCAAAAGGAACGCAGCAGGCCGAACTAACGTTTGGACGATCGAGCGTCGGATTGGCGATCTACACACCTCGCCACGAAGGCCGAACAGTGCGAATCGAATTGATAGAAACCATGCCCATCAGCGCATTCGACTGGCTCGTCGAGAAAATTCTCCATGCGGACGGTTTACCATCCGTTTGTGCACCCGACGTCCTCCAGGTTTCTCTCAAATTCGGGGAGGACTTTAACATGGGAGGAGGCGCATTCATTCCCATCCTTGATCGACTGCATAGGGTCAAGGTGAAGGCCTTGACGATAGAAAGATTCTGCCATTACGCAGAGGAGCTGATCCAGTATCTTGGGGAGGTGAAGGGGGATTCCCAATGGCCATTACCGTACTTGACGTCGATGAAGATTGTCGGTCCCGCTATATTCGCCGATCATCTCTTGGTCGCTCTGCAACGTCGGATGCAGTACGCTCCTGCGGGAGACATGCCGGAAGGTCCGCTGCCGGCAATGATGGAGGAATTGGACATCGGAAGCCTACGTGAGGTAGACGAGGTCGTGGAGGAGGCCCTTGCCAAGTGTGTCGCTCCCCACGGGACGTTCATTTCAGGAAGCCGGAAGTGACGTCGGAGGCCGCCTTTTTTTTTTGAGTCGGATGCTGGTTTTTTTTTACTAGCGGTGATGAAGAAGATATCTAAATCGATCGTGTACCGCCTGTGGTTGTCGCCTCTGCTGTGGGTTCAGCCAACCTGGCCTTGTGGTAGCAGAGGAACGGCCGGCGGTGACGCAGTAGACACTGGGAGAGGCTGTCCAATATGCCCAGTACCACCGTTAATGTGTAGCATATTATCATAATCGGTGTATTCGTGAATATTTCAAATACCCCAATTCACTACGACGTCGTCCAGAGAATACGAAGTGCTGCCGGAGTCCCCTTGGCACGTATGACTAAAAACAGGTTTGGTACGTTCTCAGAGGCTCAGGAACAGGATTTGTATATATCTAGGAGCTGGAAGGCCCGGCGAGATCCCATTCGAGAAAGTTACTAGCTTACGTAATCAATGGCGGAGGTCATCCAAGATGACCGGGCCCTCCACCGGCACCCACCGGCAACTGCTTTGCCGCAATCACCACCCACCCGGCACTTTCAGGGGCCTGAAAGACCACTGCTCTTTTCAAGGGAATCGCATATAAGCCGCTTTTGCGACTGCCACAACCTGCCTTCATTTCGTCTCTACCTCCGTCCCGTTCAAAACGAATCATGGCAGCGGTTCAACAGAATATTATAAGCGATGTCACAGACCTCATATTCAACCACATTCGCCAAACTGCTCAGGAGCTCCAATTGGCGCCAAATCCGGACAAGTAAGGAGGAGGGAGGCGCTTGAAAAGAACTTTTGTTGACACCCAGATCGGCGCACCTACAGAAAGTATCAAATCCAGCTCCGAGCGGCGGAGGAGAAAATAAATGTTATGAAGGAAACACTAGCAGGCGTGCGAAAAAGCCTTAACATCCGAATCGCTCAGCGCAGAAAGCATCGGAACAGCCTCACCCGTTTTAACCAACTACCACTAGAACTCGCAAGCCACATCCTCTGGCTTTCCATAGTCGATCCTTGGCCACAAAAAGGCTCCTACTTCTTCCTACAACGTCAGCAAACAGTCTCGCGGGTCTGCTCATCATGGCGGACCTTGGTTGAAGATTCGCCGCTATTCTGGTCTATCATCGAGTTCTCGAGTCCTCTATCGGCCATCTCCCACTCA
>WSTX01008118.1:0-16127 GCA_019633405.1 Tulasnella sp. 408
AGGTGGATGGGGCAAGAGCGGTCCACCCTCTGCTGCGAAGTCTCCTGCCAACGTCCTGACGCCGACCAAGGAGTCAGCTTCCAAGTTGGAGACCAAGTCCGATGCGGATAACGGGGCTGTGAAGGAGGGCGATCGGGTGTTCCTGTCTGATGGCACGAGTGGCTTCCCAATCCCGATATCGACAAAGATGTACGACGTCAAGCGCGTGGTTGGTGATGCTCAAGACACTCCGTCGTCAGATTCGACCATGTATCAAGTAAAGAGTGTGTACGATGTGTAGAGTTGACTAGATACAAGACGTCTAAAGATTTATGAAGTCCCGAAATAGGGGTGACACATGGGAACCGCGCGATCTGCAACCTTGTTTTTCCCGCGTCGATCATCCCTGTCCCTAATTCGAACAATTTCCCGTAAATACCCCGCGCAGCAGTCCAGGTCACAATCTTCATTACGTCGTACACATTTACACCATAAATGGTATTATTTTGGACCTCCCGGGCGTCTATGGCCGTATATGGTCCCTTTGCAACGTGTCCTAATTGTCATTCCCTCAACTCTCAACCATGCCAGCCTTTGGACACTACTCTGTTGATGTCGCTGACAAGATCAAAGACATTCTCGACGAATACCCCGCTGGGGCAGCTACTCTTCGAGAAATACTACAAAATACAGACGACGCAGGAGGCACTATACAGGTAAGAACTCCTGTGGGAAGCTCTCGCTTGATGCTTCTTCTGACACTTCCACAGAGGTTTATCCTAGATACCCGGGACGATCCCATTTCTGGAAACCTCGTCGACGACGCTCTTCGGCAATGCAACGGGCCAGCACTCCTAGCTATTAACGACTCGATCCTCTCTGAACGCGACTGGAAGGCAATCACCCACATTTCTAAATCCTCGAAGAAGGAAGATGAGAGGAGCACAGGGAAGTACGGTCAGGGATTCTGCACGGTTTATCACGTGAGGACTCTTTTCCTCCACCAGAAGATCTTCTCCAGGCTAACTTCCCTCATTTAGGTGACCGACAATCCGCACGTTCTATCCGGCAAAAAGCTGCTTATTCTCGACCCAAATGAATTTGTGAGCGCCTCGACTGGTTTGATTTGGCCTTCGAGCAATGGAACGTCCCAAGAATACGATCGGCAAAAGTACCCTGGACACTTAAAAGGATTCGACTGCGTTCCCGGTATAGGCGACGACGACTATCGGGGAACAGCTATCAGACTGCCTTTGCGCCTCTCTAATTCGAATAGTCGCATTAAATCAACCCCAACGTCAACTCAGGATATCGATGGCATGTTCGACAACTTCATGACGAAGGATCTTCCGGAAGTCATGTTATTCCTCAAGAACATCGAGACTATCGAACTCTCCAAACTCTCTTCAAACAATGTACTCACCACACTGGCGATCGCTCGAATCGAGAACATCGACAAGATCAAAGCTCAGCGAAGTAAAGACCGAGGTCAACAGCGCGGTGTCGACCGGTACGACCTCAGCATCCGGGTGGAGAGGAAACAAGACTCCACGGTTACAACGTCAAAATGGGTCATCACTCACTTCTCGGACACCTTTACCGATGTGGCAAATACCATTTCGAAGTCCCTAGGCCAGGATTTGGGTATCACTAACAAGGCGATGAAAGAAGACAAGCTGTTCCCCCACGTCGCACTGGCGTTCCCGGACCTAGACCCAGCCCTTCCGCGGCCCACGGATTTCAGGGGACGGCTCTTCACCTTGCTTCCGCTTCCTATCATTACACGCTTCCCTCTCCACACCCATGCTATCCTCGCATTGACCTCCAGTCGACAAAATCTGCGGAACGCCCAAGAATCCGTAACCGATCCAAAAGCTAGGTGAGACCACGTTCCTTCCCAGTAGAACTCCACACCAACCATAATCTATCTCATTAGGCTCCGCGTGGAGTGGAACCGCATCGTGTTTTCAGATTTGGTTCCCAAAGCCTGGGCCGCTTTGCTCGAGCACCTCGTAGACAAACGACCGGAATTTGATATTTTCAATGCGTGGCCCGACGCAGCTTCATCTCGTGATGGGGATCAGGGCTATTGGTACGACTTGCCCTCTCGCCTTGTAGAAGAAACCGCCCGCAGAGCAGTCTGGCCTACACAGCTCGAAGAACCCCGTTATCGGGAGTTACTCAGGGTTTTTGTGGCTTCAAGGGACGACCAAAGTGCACCCATGACGGACCTTACGACATACAAGATACCCTTGGTATCCGCTCCGTCGATGGTGGTACAGCTCATCCAAACGTCTAGATTTGCCTCGAGAACACTCAGTCCAAAGGCCGTTGAAGGGTTTATTCGAGTATGTACCACGAATTCACGTCTCCGTCATACAGTTGACCCACCTCACGTTACTACTAGGAAAATAAAAGAATCATATCAAGCGTTCATAATCGTGATACAACCAAAAACATATGCGACTACCTTGCCTCCGCAGACGACATCAGCCTCATCCTCGACCTCCCTATAATCTCTACTGTTACCGGAAGTCTGACCTCCTTTTCAACCGGAACAACATCCATTATGGCCGATCCCGCGGAGACTAGCCTTTTCCGCGCCATAAAACACCGCTCAACTTGGATCGCTCTTGATTCGCTATCTGCCGCCACCCAGCAGCTCCTGCTGAAGCAGTCAGCGGCACGGCGCATTGGGCCTCGGGATGTGATCTCGTACCTCAGGGAGCTATTGGGCGATTCTGATGGCTCTTCGGGTTCGCAAGTTACGAAGGTGGTCAATGAGGCTACGTTCCAATGGTGCCTCGAACTCTGGACATGGCTTGGAGAGTGGAGCGGGTGCGAAGAGCTGGTCAGAGACGAGACAGCGCGGAACCTATATGCATTGCCACTACGCACCACCAGAAGAAACCTCCTTCGGCTCGTCGAAGCGGCAGCCATTCGGGAGACCGAATCCGATACTGAGGTTCGAGATGCGTTGACAGCTCTTGACCTTCCGATTCTCCATGACTCCCTATCCGATATTCCTGGAATCAGCAAGATAACGAGGCCACCCAGTGATGTGTTTTTCATTCTCAAAAACATTCCTCGATCTAAGTCGTTTGACAACGACGACTTGGATCACGAAACTCGCAAAACCCTCCACGACTTCTTCACCTTCCATCTTTCCAATCTCTTCGAATCCCGGGATCGACGAAGGCAGCGCGTGAGACTTTATCCGAATCAGAAGGAAGCGCTTCGCAGTATGCCCATATTCCCTGTGCTTGTGGAGGGAGAACGCTCTGAGGACAGCGTGTCGTTTGACATCGCGACATCCGAAGTGCATTTCGTGGATGAATCCGTCCGGGTCATTCCCACCATTACCGCAAAGTCATTCATCGACTACGTGCAAGGGAGAATTTTGCACACCGCGTTGAAAGAAGCCCCAGTTAGCTCAGAAATCTCCGTTCTAGAGATGACAATCGAGCCTGATGCCTGGGTGCAGCAAAGCCACGACTTACTCCCACTCATCATTGATCGGTTAATTCGGCGACTTCCGGACTTTCAAGAAAGCACCCGCCAAAGGATTGCCGAACTGGATATTGTGGATGTTGGGGCACAACATTCCCGCAGGCCTCCAAACCAGGTCGTTGACCCCTCCTCCCCATTGGCCGACCTCTTTGATCCGGACGACGAGGTTCTTCCGGTGGGCGAGTTTGCTCACGAGGGACCAGGATCATATCTACAAACCCTTCGAGCTTATGCGATGTTCCAAAACTCAATTAGCGGCGAGACTCTGGATGGAATCGTTAGCAAGATCATCGACCGAAGGAGTAAACTATCCCAGGAGGGCAGAACACGAAAAGCGCTCCGGCTGCTCACCTTACTCGACAAGCAGACGGATTCATTTTTTGACGAACTGCCTCCTCGAACTGTCACCTCGTTGCGTCTCAGGGCGTGGCTACCCGTCACCGGCCAGCTTCGTCGCCCCTCGGAATGCTGGGATGCCAAGGAAACAGATGCCCTTCTTTGTGATAGGGTACTCGCCATCGTTTCAATCGTAATTATGTCGCCCCACCTCCGCGTCTTACTAGGATGGCAGTCAGTTCCCAACGGGATCCTCCGACGCCAACTCCTTAACGTCCTGGACGGCAAGGGCGGATCCCCAGATGGTATACAAGGAAGGGTTAGAGCAGTCTTGGAGGCGCTGGCATATCGACTCCAGAGCGAAACACTGACCCCCGACGAACTGGATGACTTAGTAGCCCGCCTACGGGAAGGGGGTTTCGACTGGGTACCTGTGACTGGAGGACGCTTAGCGCGCGCTGAACGATGTACATTGGAACCAGTCGATCTTGGTGCCCAGTTTCACTTGGTTTCAACGTCATTACTGAAGTTGGATGGAATGGAGAACCTTCTTACTCGTATGGGAGTCCTTCCAAGGTCAGTCGCACACATTGCTTATATTCACGACCAAAGATTGACGATATTTCAGGCCATCGCTCAAGCAGCTGCGTGAAACATTACGAGAGATCTCATCAGAACTTTCTCGCGACGAGTTGGATGCACCTTCCAAAGAGTCTCTCATTCGCGTCTCGATTGCCATTGCGGAAGAAATGTGGTACAGGAGGGAGCAGCCAGACTTTGATCACGAGTCCTTGCTCGTTCCCACCGACACAGGTCTACTTGCGGAGGCCACGACGATCATAGTCAACGACATGGGATTAGAGTCCCATCGTCCACCCGAAGGCATGCATTTTGCTCATCCCCTCCTGTCGATCGCCACGGCCAGAAGATTTGGGATACAAACCTTCCGAGAAACTCAGTTCCACAAGCTTGTAGATGCTGAAGGTCCAGACTTCTATATTGAGGAACACATCACAACTCGCATTGCTGGAGTCATAACCGAATACGATATCGAATACTCCATCAATGAATGGACGGCCAATGCTCACGATGCTGGAGCAAGTTGCTTAAACTTGCTGGTCGATGAGGCTTCATTTACCGGTCTACAAAGTGTTCCGACCAAGTTGGACTTCCCCCTCGGACCAGCTCTTGTGGTCCACAATGATAGCGTCTTTACCGAAGAGGATTTCAAAGGGATTGGCAGGATTGGAATTGGAGGGAAGTCGGACATGTCGGATGCAATTGGGCGGTTTGGACTTGGCGCGCTTACTTTCTACCACTTCACGGAGGTAAGCCTCCCCAAATTATAAGCTTGCGGGTAAGTTTGACTAACGGCGCTTCTTATTCAGGTCCCAATGATTGTTTCAGGTCGATGGGTTGTACTTTTAGATCCCTCCCGCCGTTATCTCCCCTTGACTAAGAGCAGCGGGATTCGCATCCGGTTACAAGAGTGCTCCATGTACGGTGACAATAATACATTTGCTGTGAAGACTATACTGAATCCTCCTTTTAAAGCCAATTCCCCGATCAATTGAAGCCACTTCAAGGGTTGTTTGATTTCTCCAGGGACAATGAGATTTATCATGGTGTACGTCATACAGTCCGCCATGCAGAGACGTAGCTGATCATAGGAATCTTCCAGACCATTTTCCGTTTCCCACTTCGCACAAGCACTCAAGCGGAGACCAGTAAATTATCCAAAAGGCACTTCACATCCGTCGACTTATTCAACATTGTGAAGAGGTTTTACACGCCCGCATGTCGCTCACTGTTCTTCACTTCACTTGGCAAGATATCCGCCAAACGACGAGGTCAGGACCACATTTTGTCCGACATTTGGTCCGTTACCAAGATGAAAGACTCAGAATCTGGGGATGACATCACTGGAGATCGGTTCTCGGCAGCCTTGATGAAGCTTGTTTGCAGTGACTCTGATGAAAAAACAGATGCTCAGCCCCAGCAATGGCTGGTTACGCAGTCTACCACCTCTCACGAGTCATTCCCCGAGGAGTATCATCATTCTCAATTTATGGAAAAGCACCGCTTGTCAAGTCGAAATGTCCACATGGGGCTCGCATTCAATTTTTCCTCCAACGTCACAATACGTCGATCAGGGCTTTTTGCCTCCGTCCCTCTCCCAGTTTCGACATCTCTTCCGGTCCATCTTCATGCGTCGTGGATACCGGCTCAAGATCGACGAACAATTCGCAATGATGCCTCAGTGCCCGGAAGCGATCTTCCACTGGATAGCAAATACAATCAATTTATCATGCAGGAGTTGATCCCTCCTCTTTACCTCGAGAGCTTGGCATTCATCAACGAGCACCACCCTCTTCATGCTTCAAAATTCTGGCCTCGTCGACTAGCAAAAGAAGAGAGCGGAATCGTAGCCACTTCGCTATATCGACAGCTTGCGGCTACCGACTACCGAGTCCTCCGTACCTGGGATGACGTCCCTTTATCACCAAAAGCGGCATTGGTGCACATGCATCGCCACCCAAAAGCCATTCAAAAGCTGTTCGTTGCCCTGGAAGTTCCCGGATATGTCCCAGAACCCTCGTTCGATACCAGTTTCCTTGACGAGTGGCCTGCGCTACGCCGCGACAATGCCTCGGAAGTTGCGGTGATCCTCCGAAGGCATGCCGGAACTGTACTATCAATGTGCAATCGGCCTGATCCCACACTGACACCAGAAGATGTGGGATCGATTTTGAAGCATCTACTCGATGAGGGGGAAAGCATAATAGGAATCCCTTTGCTTCCACTTGGAAACGGGAAACTCATCCGGTTCCAGGAGAGCAATCACCCATTCGTCTTCGCTTCCCACACGAATAATATCAGCTACTTTTTCGGATCGAAGAATGTTGTCAACAGTAAGATTCCCGAGGATGTTGTTCAGCAGTTGGTTGAACTAAAGGTCAATGTATGCCGCCTAAGTGCCGGTGCCCTCCGTGAACTGCTTCAAACAAATCAAGAATGGCCGATTGTCCCTGGAGCACGAGTGGATATTACCGCGGAAGAACTCAAATGGCACAGGGAGTTTCTTCAATGGATCACCTCCCGCAGCTTGGCGGCTCTTCTAGAGGACCTAGCGGACCTCCCACTATTCCCAACTATCGACGGAGGGCAGGTCATTTCCCTTAATTACGCACGTGACGGGACTGTTTGGTGTCGTGCACCCTCTGAAGACCACCGCATCCTGCCCGTTTTCCTGCAATTAGGGATTACGGTCGTAGATGTCCAAAGTCTTCCAAGCAGCCAGAGGAGCCTCCGCAAAGCAGACCTCTTGGGTGTTCTAGAAGCCCTCGCGCGTTCCGGGTGTAATTTATCGAGGATTCATGACAACGTGCGGGTAAACGATTGGCTCGAGTTTGCCGCCATGATCAGATCTTGGCTACAACCAGGCAGCCTCTCTGGTTTCCAAGGGGGTTCTAAGGCCCTGGTCACTCTCCACAAGTTGCCGTTGTTCAGCGGCTACCTTGGCGGCACCTGCATCCCCCACACAACCGCCTCTCGTCTTTTGATGCTACCAGCCCCAGTTCAGCCGGCTTCTATCGCCAAATACCTTCCTTCCCATATCACTTTTGCACCATTTTCCACCGAGTTGGCAACTGTCTTTCAGCGTTGTGACCGAAGTCGCATCATGTCTTTCGGTGATCTATTTGGAAAAATCAATCTTCAGCATCGTCAACTACCGGAATCCGAGGATGAATCACTACGGGCACTTCTGGGGCTCTTCAGACAGTATTATCCTGGCATCTGCCAACAGCCTTTGATTCCCGACGGAAATCGAAACCTGCAATACCCCAGCCAACTTTACGATCATCGAACGGAGTTGTTTTCAACGTGCTTCCAAGGTCGTGCCGAGCTGTTTGTCCACCCTGCATTTCGCGATTCAATCGACAGCTTTATCCGCTTTGGTGTTAAGCACGAGGTTCGGCCTGATACAATGATCAAGTGCATTGAGGCTGTAGATGAAAGTACTCGCGGAGGTGAAGATACGAGGCTGCGGGCGGCATGGCTGTGGGATTACATCAATCAAAATCCAAGTGCAATGCACGAGATTGATTATTCGAGGATCCAGAGATTGCGGTTCATTCCTCGCCATGCCCAACGGCACCCACTTGATGGATCCCTCGACCAATATGCGTCAGCTCTGCCCACAGTCAACTCTCCAGATAACATGTGCCTTGAAAAATATTCCCTCATGTTATGGACGCAAAGAGCTTCGTTTGCGAGCCCTCCAAGACCTGTTGTAGTGGCCATATATCCTGAGTTAGCAGCACCCACAGTCGATCACGTTGTAGGTCTTCTTTTCCCGTATTCTATCTTTGGAGCATCTTAGCAACCTGATGCTCTCGTTTCCTCAGGTGGACCACCTATTGGTGCTAGCAACGACAGTGGCATCAGACCGCCCAGCATCCTGCGTCTTTTTTTCCGAAGTTAATGAAGTCTACAAGTGGCTCCATGAGAACTTAAACTATGCGCACCATCGATTACAGCAGCTGTCCACTGCATCCATCTGGTTAAATATCGACAGTCTGGAAGATACGTGGGTCTGGAGACCTGCCACCCAACTGGTTTTTGACGCTTTACGGGACGGAAATGATTCCTACAAGGCCAAACAATTCTTGCAATATTATCGCGAGGTCGTGTTGACGGCTGGCGCCACCCAAGTTAGCTTCCCCGAACTACCTCCTTCGAACGAAACACCCGTGCACCATCCTAACAGAGTGATTATGGGTTGCATGATGCTGCGCTCGAATGGCGACTTGTGCGATATCCGCTTCGAAGCAGAGGGAGAGGAGGTGCTCGCTCACAAAGTGATACTCGCTTCTGTCATCCCACACTTTGCTACGGCCTTTGCAGGAGGCTTCGCTGAAGGAGTCGTGGCCGGTGGAGCTGCAAATCTCCCAACATACTCGCTTCCCGAGGGCACCATGTTGTATTCTGTCAAATCAATCGTAGGTGAGTAGCGATTCACAATTGACATTCTCATGGCTTGAGCTGACTGAGTGCAATTGGCAGCGTATGCCTACACTGGGCAGTTCAAGTTCGAACCCCCCGAGACGCATGATGGTGAGTATGTCTAACAACGATGACGACCCGCCTGTTTAATGGTATTTGTAGGCGCAACCGCTGGTCTCCAAAGGCTTCTAGACCTCATTAGGCTGTGTGACTTCTGGATCATTGATGAGCTGAAGAGCAAAGCTGTCAGAGCGATTGCTGAATTTCAGCTGGTCAATCAAGACAATTGGAACGATGGTAAGACTTGCTCACAGTCTATTGCCATCGTGACTTGGGACTAACTCTTGATCACAAATCACAGTTCATGAACAGGCCATAAATTGGCAAGCGGAGGAATTAGTGCAATATTGTGAAGGTGCAAGTGTGATGAATGGCTGGGTTTGAAACCAGTTGGGGGAATGTAACGGTTGTACGAAGAGTCGAGAAGATGCCTAAAACTAATTCACTGGATAGCGATAAATGTATATATATGGCCAACCCTGCCCGTCTCCGGTCGGTGTCCAAGACAACAAGCCATTAATATCCATTTCCTCGTGTTTATCAGCGCCTCACCACGAGATTCATGTACCATTTCAATGCTGCTACTGGGCGAAGAGCCGAGGCTTCTTGTTATTTTCGTTAACGGCGCAACGCAGCACCACGGAATATTATAAATATTCCGATAATTGTCACTGATAATACGAGCTCTCCATGTCTTGCATCTTGATTGATCTCAATCAAGGCCTAAGTTATGAACGCATTTATGCCACCTTGCCGGCCCGATGCCCTCTCCTGGACCCCGAGCACCTACTATATGCGCGCAGGCTGTGTTCGGTGTACGCCACTCCGCTCCGTGGCACTGAAATCCTACGCAGTTGCGATCCCTATTCCCGGACTTAGATTTCGTTTCTCGTTACTGTGTGTCTGTAATATGCTGCTTCTCGTCAGGGAATCTCTTGTCAAATTGCGTCGGTGGACAAGCCTCGCCCACTTCTCAGAAGACTTACTCTAAGCTCATTGAGAGCAATGAACTTGATCTTCTCTACAGCTCTTATTAACATCCGCTAGTCAGTCTGTCAAAGCATACGCTGTGGTAAGCGAGAGTTGGGTGACTGCACTCTTTTGGCTGGAGCATCAGTTACTCCAGGAAGCCTCTGCTCCGGAACTTTTCGCCATAGCGATACCTGGGTGCAGCAAAATCACGATTCATCCCCACTGCTCATTGACCGGCTTATTTGGCTACTTCTCGATTTGGAGAGAACACTCGAAGAAGGGTAGCTGAGTTTGATCTTGTCGACGTTGGGGCAGGTCGTATGCGTCGAGGTGGTTGATCCACCCTCTCCTCTCGCTGCCTTGTTCGGTCCAGAAGACGGAGTGCGGTCTATTTCTCAATGAAACGCCCTCGCACACTAACATTTCGCTCCACCAAAAAGTATGGCTACCCGCGAATAGCTATAGGCGGCTTTGTCGACCCTCTGAATGCTGGGACGCCAAGAAGGTAGCCCTGAAACTGTGGTGTTCTGGATGATATACTCCGAATAAGGACCCTAAATTATACAAGGGCTCGGGCGAACAATCAAGCCATCAGTCAGACTAAACACAGAGATCTAACTGGCTTAAGCGGCTTAAGCCAGTCAGATCTCTGTCTTTAGGTGGGTTTTATCGAGGGTCGGGCGGTTGAGAAAAAAGAAGTTTCATTCCCCTTATCTTCGCCACAGGCGTAATCCAAACGATACTAGATTCCACTTCAGGCGTTAGGAGAGCTCAATTGTCCGTGATGAGCGATATGCAGCTATCCGCTGAATGAGTCTCCAAGGCAATAGCCACATATCAAAAGATATCGCTGTATAGACATTGGCACGTTTATGACTCATTTTCACAGCACCTTACGGCGTTTTGCTTGATGAACAAAAGATGTGTCGTTCATCGAGACAGCGTTGGGAACGTGCCCAGTTGGTTACG
Source organism: Tulasnella sp. 408 (assembly GCA_019633405.1). Classification (NCBI taxonomy): domain Eukaryota; kingdom Fungi; phylum Basidiomycota; class Agaricomycetes; order Cantharellales; family Tulasnellaceae; genus Tulasnella; species Tulasnella sp. 408. The sequence goes on from WSTX01008118.1 coordinate 10,834, forward strand.
GTCCCTCTTTCCGACAACAACGCGTTTCCTAAATTATGTAATTGGAATTAGATTCCAGAACCTCGAACCTCCCAGAAGTAGGACAACTGCGACCAGTAAACTCAAACCACGGTAAATTATGTTCAGGATGTAACGCGCCACTTATTAGACGGGTCGACTAATTGAATGCGTCTGTCAGCTTGAGAGCACATTGATACACATCCGCTCCCACACAGCAACTCACATCACTTCGGATTCATCTTCTCTCCCCTTCTATGTTAGGCGAGAGGCATCGAGGGCTGAAGTGGAACGTTAACACCTGCTTGGTCAGCAGCGAATAGTTGAACGCTGGGTTAAGGGGTGGGAAATCATGCGACAAAACACTTGACACCCCGTTCAAACAATGGAGAATCAAGGAATTAGTAACCTAGAACCTCTCTACAATGGAAATCCTGCCAGCCGTCCTGCTTGATTTCAACTACAATGACGAGAAAAGTGCGTTACTTTCTGTGTCTAGTTGTATGGAACGGGAATGGAACGCCCTCGGCCTGCAGCCAAAATCGAACACTTCCTACGGAACTTTGTATCGCTGGATCTGGCGCGCGTTTTTGGAGAAATGGATCTCGAGGACCATGAGGATGAAGGAATGGGCGGCGAGGATTGGGGAACTGACATGAAGCAGCTTGTGGGTGTCGTGTACATGCATGCGGGCTGGAGTCCCAATCCTGACTGTCGCCGTCCGCGCGCGGCAGCAACAAATAGCAAACAGACGACAGCGAGCTCTCGAAATCGACTTGGAAGACGTTTCAAAGGTGCATTCACTCAACTTGGCTTCTCGGTGCAGTCGCTGATATGGATGACTTTGAACAACCCAGCACGACAAACACATCACCGGCCTCGTCGTTAGCATCAGAGGCAGTATACCCGACCGTTCTGTGAGGCCGCTTACAGTATAACCCTCCCCCCCCCCCAACACACTGTCAACATATCTATATTAGAAGGCCCCTCAGACGCCGTCCTTCATCAGCGACGCGAGCAACAAGCTCAGAGCCAGGCGGAGAACCCGAGCACCCCCCTTCCCCCCCCTCCCCCCGAACTCATGCGACAGTTGCGGGAAGCTGAAGTTCTACAAGCTACGCCTGACCCTCATACGGCTTAGCCGAGTCAGCTTCATTTATACGCTTCTTTCTCAACGGAAGCTCCTTTGGTTCGTTCAACGAGGCCTAGTTCAAGGATGGGACGATCCCTGATTCCCTATCTTGCAAGGTTCGTAGCTCTAACGTCTCGCCCTTCCGAATTTGCGCTTGACAAAGCGTTGAATCATTCCTAGGCATCCGTCGTCTAGGATTGACCATTGAGGCGCTTAAGCAGTACATGCTTTCACAAGGCCCGTCGCATGCGACCATCATGCTTGAATGGAGCCGGATCTGGGTTTTGAAGAAGATCGTTGACCCTATCGCCCCGCGGTATTTGGAGATCGAGAAGGAAGACCTGTGAACGCGGGACAAAAACGATAGTTCATTCTCTTTCTCAATCATCTGTCTTCAAGGTCAAAGTCGCTCTTGAAGGGCGGTGGGCGTCGGGACCAAAGTCCAGCTGCTCCACAAACAAAACCAGATGACGGCGAGAAGAAGAACGTGTATGGTCTTGCAATCCATCTTGATCAAGAGGACGACGCTTCATTTGAGGACAACGAAGAGGTGAGGGTCAAATATTCTCTACATGACCCCATCACGTGACTGATCCTTCGCTCACTCTTATGAACTGGGGTAGCCCCATCGTCAAGAACAAGACAAGACCAAGTCCGCCTCTGGTACCGTTGACCGCACCGCCATGACTCTCTATCTCGCAGAAGACTTCAAGAAGACAAAGAAGATTACCTGACTGGCCGCCTCATCTGGCGCTCATCCTCTCGTCCCGGATACGTTGATCGACTACGACTACCTCATCCCAAAGAAGAAGCTTGAAGAGGACGGCGACGTCAAGGACTTTGTCACACCTCAGACGGAATTCGGGACCCCTGCGACCTCGGATGCCAATATCCTCGAAGTAAAGAAGGGCGACATCATTCAGTTCGAGAGGAAAGGGTCTTTTCATTTGCGATCGCGCCGCGGAGGATGGGAAGGAGGCCGAGTTCATCAAAATCCCAGACGGAGAGGCCGCGAGTCTTGCCTCCAAGGCTGCTGGCGCTGGAGGAGCTGTGCCCCCGGAGAGTGTCGACGTCGTACCAAGACCAAGGGCGGGGCTAGGACAGGTGGATGGGGCAAGAGCGGTCCACCCTCTACCGCGAAAGTCTCCTGCCAACATCCTGACGCCAACCAGAGAGTCTGCTCCCAAGCTGGAGAGCAAGTCCGACGTGAATAACGGGCGGTGAAGGAGGGCGATCGAGTCCATCCCGATATCGACGCAGACGTACGACATCAAGCGCGTCGTTGGTGATGCTCAGAGTAATCCGCCGTCCGAGTCGACGATGTATCATGTGAAAAGCGCATATAAAGCATAATTTATATCAATTAAAGAATGGTGAATAGCATAGAATTTAAATCGAGTATTGAACGAAGAGTTAGGGGAGTTTTCGATCGTTTCGCATCTTCCGCCGAGAATTGTGCGACTCATTCGGGCCTCGAACATATAAGCGCCTCAGGAACCTTCCCCTTTAAGGTTGGAAAAAGACAGCACAGTGCCTCTTGCACCGGAAGGGATCCCTTCATTTCCCTTTAGTAATCACGCCGTGCTCGAGCCCAATTTTGGGTCGGCCTATGTCTGGCTCAAGCCCGGCCCGGCCCGCCTTAGTAACACTACCTTCAGCATACCCGACTAGGACAAGATTTTCCCCTAGAGAAAACGCGAGCGAGTGCCGTGAGGCCAAGGACGGGACGAATGCTGACCAGCACCGTGTCCTGATCTTTTTAAAATTACCCATTGGGTGTTCATTGCATTCCTATCAAGGAAACTCTGACAACGTGTTATTATTATAAGTTTGCCGAACTCTCGATCAGTAGAGATTCTGATCATGGAATACCTGAGATACGGCATCTAGGAGCCTAGAGACTTCTGGTGATAACAACACACAACAACGCTATGGTGCGCTCTTGACCACGAAGCCCGCGCACGGCCGGAACTTTTTGCGAAACGTTTGGAAGACACTGGCCAACCGTTACCCCGATCAGCCCGCGCCATTTAATCCCGGACCGCGCTGCTGGACAAGTCGGGAATGCGAGTGTCCCATTATCACTTGTTGTATTGGCTCGAGTTTTCCACGTCCGCTCAGCAGATCACTTCAAGCAAGTCTGATTGGTCAAACAACAGGTAATTTCGCCATACGGAGCATGGTGGGTCCGTCAGCCGCTGGGACGGAGTGTAAGCTTAGTCTCCGTAGTACGCCTGACCGGGCCCAGGTCGAGGGCTAGCCAGAACGAAAGCTCGGTACTTATCACCTGGGGGTGTGGTATCCCTCCGAAACCGGACAATACACTAACAAGATATTTGGGGACCGAAGAAGGTCCCGAACTCCCAGTAAATTCCGCGTGCTGTGAATCTAGATAAGACATATTGTTGGGCGTCTTGAGATGCTACCGCAGCGAACGTGGTGAAGCGTGTTTCAAAATAAGACCAACACACTTCTAGATGGAAAGATGGAACTGATGGCATCGATCTAGTAATGACCTAACTGAGGTAGCGCAGAAGGTACGTAACGCAGAGGCACCGCAGAAAATAGTCTTTAATTCAGTTGCGCCTTCTTGTGAAGGACAAGTCTGGCGGAGTTCCTGGACCGTGCTCGCGAAAGGTGTCCAGAGGAGCGGTATATGGCTTCAGCCTTGCACCAGCGACAGGGTGGTAACTTTTGCATGTCGCCCTCACGTCACGTTTGGAGTCTACGATCACTGAAGGTTCGACGGGCGGAAGCCTTCTCGCCGCCGAAAGTTCCCCGGCGCCAATAGTCTACTATCTCTTGCACCAGTGAGCGCCTGGCCTAACCAGAGAACTGATACCTTCTAACACCCGTCCTGCCTCGGCCTCATGCGCTTGCGAAGGTCCTTATAAGCCCTTTCTCTCCGGAAACGCATCAAGCCCAGCTCTCTAACGAACGACCCATCATGCCCATCAACGAAGAACTCATAATTGATGTCGCTGATAGGATCAGAGACATTCTCGACGACTATCCTGCAGGCCCTGCTATTCTGCGCGAAATATTACAAAATACCGACGACGCAGGGGGTACTGTCCAGGTCCGTCCACGGGTTGAGTCTCGATCTATCCCTCTAGCTTACATATATGCTGCCCAATACAGCGCTTCATATTAGATCGCCGCATACACTCTGTGGAAGGCCTTCTCGACCCTCAGCTCAAAGATTGTCAGGGCCCGGCCATTATTGCTTACAACGACTCATCGTTCAAACCTCAAGACTGGACAGCAATTCGAAGCATCTCTAATTCTTCGAAGAAAGGAGATGAGAGGAGTACTGGGAAGTTTGGTCTTGGATTTTGCGCATGCTACCATGTCTGTGGCATCGTCCACGCGAATAGTCTATTCTGGACTGACGAGAACCGTAATTGCAGGTTACCGACTACCCCCATGTATTGTCAGACGACAAGTTGCTTATTCTTGATCCACATAAAAATATCAAGTCATCGTCTGGGTGCATTGCATTTTCTACCCGTCGCTCAGAACCCGGGTCCGACCGCGAAACGTACCCCGCCCACTTCGACGCATTCAAGGGAATCCAAGACTTCGGCGCCGACACCTTCAACGGAACAGCAGTCCGACTACCTCTACGGCACCCGAACTCTAACAGTCGCATCAGCTCAACCTCGATGTCGGTCGAGGCCGCCCGAGAGCTATTTGACAACTTCATCAAGGACGACCTCCCCGAAGTGATGCTGTTTCTCAAGCATATAACCTCGATCGAACTGTACGAGCTATCACCTGACGGGACCAAGACTGACCTTGCTATTATTCAAATCAAGAACGCCGACGAAGTCAAGGCAGAACGTTCCAAGAGCCGTGGGCGAAGCGCTCGAGCGGAAATGAACCATTATGAGCTCAAAATCTCCATGACATCCAACCCTGGCTCAATGAACTCGAAAACCTACACAAGACGCTGGATTATCACACACTACGTCGACAGCTTTGGAATTGCCGTCACCGCGATGGCGAAGCGCCTCGATCAAGCGGAGAAGTCTGATGGAATAAAGGCGATGATGGTTTCCGATAAACTCTTTCCCCACGTGGCCCTCGCATTCCCCGTACCCGACGCCATCGCCTCTCCGAAGCACATCTTCTCCGGTCGCCTCTTCACTTTACTTCCACTTCC
>WSTX01008119.1:0-16077 GCA_019633405.1 Tulasnella sp. 408
CTCCTTGAAGAACGGGGAAGGATAGACAGCTCGCACCGGATGATCGACGAGACCCTGGAGTAAGTGGTACTTTAACTATGTGTGTGACAGGGGTAGACATTCAACGTTCGCCGTTCCAGCCAAGCATACGAAACTAGAGCCGAGTTTGGACGCCAACGAACATCGCTGGCTGGTATCAATACCCGCATGCAGGGTGTACTGAGTAAGCTTATCCGATCAATTCACATTTCCCGTTATAATTGAAATATACGCTCACGTTCATGGCGGTGACTAGGCACTTTACCCGGCATTAATTCTCTCATTGGCATGATCCAATCACGAAGACGGAGAGACTCCATCATCATTGGTTGTCTAATTGGGCTTTGCTTGGTAGCTTTGATGTCGTACATGACGAGGTAGCCTTGCCCATGCCGTGCACTCACCCTTCTTGCTGTATCGTACTTGATGTCCGTATCTAATACTTGATCTCTCCTTGGGTGTGAGTGCGAAAAGTTTCCGCAATAATCACACCGGCAAGCGGGTTCTGTCATTCGCATTGAACCGAGCCACACAATACGGCCAAATGAGGAAATTGAAGAAATCTTTACCTACTAGATTTTTAGAATTTCGCTTCAAACGCTCTTCCTATGCTTCGACTTGGGGCGCGTGAACAGCATGACGTCAGCCTCGTTGCAACCACACCGACAGGTCAAAGCGAAACGACCCCGTCCCCAGACGATATTCGACCAGGTCCTAATCCGCGCCCCTCTGGATATGGAGGATCCCACAACAGAAATAATCGACGTCGTCAAAAGCCTGACCACTACCGAAAGCCCGGAGGTTCAGTTTGAAGCCATCCAGACGTGGGGCGCCTTTGATAATCGACTGATACCGGGCTAATCGTTGCTTGAATATCTTGTTTAGTTATTTTACTCCCAACGCTGCTTTTGACCACCCGTTGGCCAAAATTCTTCCTGGTTCCCATTCGAGGCAGCGGGTCGTTGGTGTGTACCAGTATGGTGGCCCCCATCACAGTATTCGGAAGTCTGAACTAACGATTTCCCTCCTGCCTCGGCCTACAGATGGTATAAGATTATGAGTCCTAAGATCACGCTTGATATCAAGTCTATCGGTAAGCAAAAGTTGCGTAGAGCCTAGGCAACTTGATCCCGGCGCTTAAACTCTTGCCAGCGTTCGACGAGCGAACAAATACGTTGTTTCTAGATATCGAGTAAGTTAACCACATGAAAGCTTGGATCGGTGTGTTTACCGCTCGCTTTGCACTTTAGGCAGGTCTTTCATATCTTCCTCAGCCCTCTCAGCCCTCATCCCGCTCGGTGTGTCCCATGTCTCGTTCGCATCATTTGACAGTCAGCTTGACCTGAGCTACCAGTCTAACTACAAAGATGGATCTTGTTAAAGGAGGAGACGGACTTTACCGAATCGCGAAACAGACCGATTATTACCAACCAGAAGTACGCTCGATTTCGGCGCTACCCGAGACCGTAAACGACGGCTCACGGACCAACCCCCATATTAATATAGGACCTTGGATTTCTCACTATTCCTTTTATATCTCCCTTGGTTAGTCTTACGAAGCAGGTCGCTGGGATTGCAAGCGGTGTCTATGCGATATTTTTCCAAGCAACATTCGGCTGGTGGACCAGCTCCGATACCAGACGGTTGGACTAAATCTGCTGATAGGACATTTTTGTATTTGTATCATACTTTGTAATGCCGTTCATGTGTGGGACTCGCGTTGAAACCGTCCGATGACAAAATGGTCGGCATCTCGGGACGGAAAGTCCCCGAGGTGCTCCACCGTTCAAGAATTCGACGAGTTCGGGAGGAAGCCAAAAAGAATGCCGGTCTTTCAAATGAAGATGGTATATTAGGGAGCATCTTGGAACAGATGGTCAGGTGGATGAGAACCAATTACTCCCCGACCCCTAGCTCTGTCCTTACCACGGAGCGGGCCGCGGAAGGGCAGGAGGATGTGCTAGGCGTCGTGGTGGCATTGAAAGTGATGTGCCTCTGAAGTGATAATATATTTTAAGGTGAGCCCGGAGGCATACCTATGATATAACAGTTCCAAAAATCCGATGTCCGCTGCTGGGATTGGGCATGCAAACTGAGGGAGGAAGTCGATTACTGGCCATACAAAGCAACCGGCTGAAAGAAAGAGGCGTCGCCAGGTCTGCGAGGGCCGGGGGGCGTTACAATGTGCGGCCAGAGTGGTCCTCTCTTAACAGAAAGGTGATTGACAATAGATGGGAAAAGTGGCTGGAGTTGGTAGGCGGCAGCCAACCAAAAGAGAGTAATTAATGCCTGTCACCGAATCTAGATGTACGGGAGTCGACTGGTACCCGGTCCGCCTGAAAGCAAACCTCGACTGACGTGTTAGGGCTTCTTATTCTCTAGCAAATGAACTCTCGGCGAGAATCTAGTGAGAGAGTACATCCTCGAGGTCACGCCGTCGCCCCTCACCATTTGTACTTTAGTCCTATGCGGCACAAGCTTCGTGGACCTCATCCACCGCTTAAATATGGGCTGATATGAGTAGCTGAATCGGTATTGCTACGCACCAGCCTGGATTGGTGAAAATAGTCGCGAAAGCTGAGGATGAGACGAGAAGATCAGCGAGGTGATGCTACGCGCTGAACCCGCCGACGGCGTTCTCATAGCCGCGGCATCTTCTAACCGTTCTCTCCGTTACACCCTTCCAACTCCGCCGCAGCAAGTCCAAACAAGCGCTCCGACCTAGCCATGGGAAGCCAGAACTGCATGAACCCTTACTGCCTTTATCGAGAACTTGTGGATTTCGATCAGGGGCAGCCGAGCGGAAAACTGATGCAATGCGCCCGCTGCAAAAAGACGGTATAGTACGTGCTCGTATGAATTTACCTGAAGCACAGATGCACTGAAATAATGCCCCGATGCTTTTAAGCTGCTCGAAAGAGTGTCAGGTGTGTTAATTTTCTTAGTTACGACAACCCACGCCCATACTGGAGGCCCCCATAGACGGCGCACTGGCCCGAGCACAAGATGAAATGCAAAAAGATACGAGACTCTACCAACGTTCCAGACATCGAACAACTTCACGAACGTCAGAACGAGCTCAAGAAGGCTTTTGAAGGGGATCATGCCCCAGTATCTGAACGGCTGATTTGGCGCTCCCTCAGTGACGGGGATTCTAACACTCAACTGGTCAAACGCTTCATCGAACAGTTAGATATTGAGCATATCGGTCAGTATGCTGTGAGTAAGACGATATTATATTCTCGGTAGGTTCGCTGACTGCTGCTCAATGCAAGAGCGACAAGTTCATTGAAACAAGGTCCAAGGGGGCAGTTCCGTTCAGCATAAAATACCCCGTTCCACACGCCGAAGGATCTGATAGATTTATTTGGTCACCTTATCACGCCATTCGAAAAACCGGAGACGCGCGTCTAACGAAGATGGTTGAGGAATAGTAAGTTGACCTTGCCTGTTGTTTTGTTCCAGAGGTTCTTTTGATGACGTCCTTTGACAATCTAGCGACCCAGAGAGATCTTCGATAATTATCTACGCCTTAACTTCGCCCGATGGGCTCTCATGCGAGATATGGCCTGTGGACACTCCATTACAACTTGATCCGGTCCACCGCATGTATTTCAGACCTTATCTTCGAGACGCCAAAAAAGACTGGGAAGAAGTATTGAAACAAGCGAAAGAGGAGATTGGTCAGGGGTCCAACGCTGCAAGTGCAGGCAGGGGGTGAGCACCTCGCGGGGACATCTAGGTTGTTCTCCGTCTATCACGTATCTTGATTCCATGCCCAAAGTAATTACTCTCGCCATTATGTATTCAGCTCTATCAGCAAAGAGTATGCATTATCAACGATGAAGGTTATGGGACTGGGGCTCTGTCCCAGGACGCTGTCACCAGCTGGAGGACACGTCGTCTTCGGGGGGTCTCATGATCTCTTCAACATCCATCCCTCAGTCTTCGTCCAATCTTACTATCAGAACGCCTACGTTAGTAGGGTCTGGTTGGCATAAGAGATTGTTCCTATGGATACAATCAGTCCTCCAAAGGTCAATCTTACGTCTAAGCGATTCAAAAGGGCAGTCGACCCACATTGCTATGAGGTCTTCAATGGCAACTCTGAGTTTGCCAACCGAATCTCGAGAATGCATGCCCTATGGTAAGCGTCCCATAAGTATAATATGACAAAGTAACCCGTGTACAAGTAAACCAACCCTTCCTACGATGAGATGAAGCTGGCGGTCGCCCCTCTCCCGGGCCGCGATGATAGCGTGGTTTGTCCGCTCAATAGCTTCATTCACGTAAAGGCCGTGTAGATCTATTTCATGCGATGGCCTGTCGATGTTATTAACTAGGGAGAGGCGGTGTAGGCCGGTGAATGAGTGGTTTGGGAAATAGTTCAGGCAGAGCGGTTACCAAGAAAAATCCATTCCGACGCTTTTCTGTTTAACTCCTCCATCTCAGCTTTATGCAGTTTCCCCTTGTCGCTTAACTCTTTCGCACGGGCACGGTCGCCGGATCGGTATGCTTCTTGACTTTCACGAAAGCATCGCCCCATAGCATCTCCTTCAGCGTTAGCTTGAGCTCGAAGGGCTACGTGAATCGGCCCCTGTCGAGAATGTTTCAGCGCTCAGTGCAATAACGTCCGATGCAAGGATAACAGACATGTACTAACCCCTTGAGTGGTTTCTTGCGCAGCTCCGAGAGCCGGCGATTCTACAGGGCGGGAGCTGGTGGAAGGTTCAGGTATTTCGGATCGGGGCCTAAATTATGTCACCGCTCAGTGTGCACTATTGTCATCTTGGAATAACCATATTTACATACCGCGTCTCGTTCTCGGCCCGCCAAACGTCAATCGCTTGCATACCGTCAAAAATTGCTGCCAAAGCAATGAAACCAAAGCTTTTCGCTCCAAATGTCTTCCGTTGCTCCACCGAGAGGCACCACGCCAGCCAAGCAACTCGTAAACGCCTCTGTAGAATGGCGAAGTCCTCATCATCCGCTTCGAGCTCTGCTCCGTCGTCCGTCTCTCTCAGCTCCGCTCGAGTACTCTTGACAAGTTCGTCCGCTTGCGCGCGCATTCGCTGAATCCTTTCTTTGCGGTGCTTTGGCTGGCTGGTCCGGGAGGCGATTGTGCCGACCATCACCTCCTCCTCTGTTAGCGGCTGCTTCGTAATAGAGTGGTGAGAACAAATTGATCGCAGTTCGGTGGTGTACGAAGGATAAAGCCTGCGCATGATTGCAATTGCACTTGAATCCGGCCGAGAGGAGGTGTCGATATAGTTTGGATGCAATGCTGATCGGACAGCGTCGGATATTGGGTGGTTTCGTACTGGATTTCGGGATTGGGGACTGCTGAGGCTGCTCAACACCCTTTCCAAGTCTTCCAGAGAGGTTTCTGATCCTTCTTCTTCTTCGGCATCGCGATGTTCCCTATTGGCCTGCCTTTTTACTTCTTGGTGGACGCGATTGAGATTGATGTTTCGAAATAGTTTGCCGACTGCAGTCTGGCTCTCATAAATCTCCACTTTAAGACTTCGAGCGGATGCGATCTCTCCGACAGACCAATCAGGTTTTGCTTTCGGAGCCTTTGGTAGCTCTCCCCGTCCAACAGGCTTTCCTGATTTTGCAAAATCGACAGCTCGGCTTGCGAGCCCCGCGAGTGTTATGCACTCGGGATGCCGAGCCATCTCAGGCTGACAGTCTGCCGTAACCAAGAATTGATGAGAAATGAGAGCCTGTTCAAGTAATAGCTCTGAGCCTAGAATATCCGGAATAGTGAAGCGTTAACCTACCAAGATGTCGGAGTTGATATAGTCTGTGACCCAATCCGTGAGATCTTTTGTAGTGCAAGGTCTGCTCAGTTTATGTGGATCGACCGACGGGTATTGTGCTGGAGGATAGCATGAAGGTGGAAAGAGGCTGGGATTGATAATGAGATTGTATTCATCGCCTGAGAGACTAGGTAAGTGGTGGTTATCGCGTGTCCATTTAAGTCAAGTACCGTCAAGATCTCCTCCTGCTAGCATCGAGGGCACAGAGCGTTCTCCCTGGATAGAGAAGACGACACAATTATAATAGCGCTCGTGTTCGAATACGGAGCCAGTTGGCGGTTTGCCGATCGCTTCCACAAATTGGACATCACCTACAGATATGAGGTTGTTAGCCCAACCTAGCTTGTGTGATCTGTCTGAACGTACCAGGATGGACTTGAGGAGAGCGAGTTATTAGCACCCGGCCCTTGATACAGAACGGCTTCTCGTCCCGAAGTTGGACACACGCTTATCAAACGGCGCCGTGAACGTCAGGCAGAACTCGCTTTGGGGCATCAACTTACCAAAGATCGTGTTGGGTGGAAGATAGCCGGTGAAGTCGGCAACTCCAACAAGTGTATAGGATCCTTAGAAAGATTGAGTGACAATCACATCAAAATCAGCACAGAAACAAATGTACCTTTTACAGGGATTCGGGCCTTATGCTTCATCTCCCGTAGAACATGGTTTCTCGCGAATAGAATAGAACGATTCAGGAAGCCGTCATTCACGGCCATTGGTCCTTGACCACCCAAAATCAGACCTAGACGTGCGAGGTGGAGGAAAACTGAAGAGATGTGGAACGACCTTCCACAACCGTTGGTATCCAGAAACCCGGCACAGTTAGAAAACGATTCCGTGGCTGCGTCAACATCGCTAATGGCTTCCCGTTGGAGTCCGAGAAAGATGTCGGCTGGAACTCCAAGTGTCTATAAAAGAATGATTTGATTTTCTTCAGCTGATCCACAATCGTAAGAGAAGCTTTGGTACCTCTAAGATCATGATGAGAAACCTGTTTAGGTAAAACGGCTCTGTATATGGCGGTCAGCCAACGGTGCGTTTATGAGTTTGGTGCGACTCACTCGCTCGATAAAAAACTTGGGCGATTTCTATGTCGGTCAGAGGTGCTGCAGATTACCGCGTGAGCCATGACCTCATTTACTCCCGATCTTCACTTACACAAGAATTTCTGCTGACTGGACCGGAGACGGATCTCGTTGCCTTTGAGTTCCGGGTTTACCGTAAGGACCCCTTTACAGCCACCCATTCTGAATTGAAATGCGCTCGGACGAAGGAAGAACCGCTTTTTACGGCCGGAACTTCCCAAGGCTCTTACGATCCTTCTTGCAAGGGCCCTGGAAATTTCTCCTACACCGTCCGTAAAATTTCCGATGTCTGGGAGGACGGGGGGAACGCCGTCAAGGGAGAGGTTTACGCTGGGTTCAGTGGCCGTGAAGGCCTGTGACATTCGAGCGGCGAGTCTAAATTGTGCAGAAATGAGGTCAAGGCTCACATGCACGTGCTGCAAACCTACTTTGCAGGCTGGCGTTCGAGATCGTTAAAGTAAAAATCTCCTAATCCATCACGGATCGATTGAGCAGTGATCCACCCGCTGTCTGGTTCTTGAAAGGGAGCTGAAAACCTGTACAATGTTTTCAGTCCTCGAATTATTGGACAGCAAACACTCCCGACTTACCAGACGGTGTGTTCGCGCAGAGCACTGTTTGAGTAAGCCAGAAACTCGAAATGACGACCCGCAATGGTGAGGCCTTGTTCTAGAACACCTCCTACTCGCTCTTTAACAAACCGTGCTCCATCTACTTCTCGGTCCCAGCGGAAGTGCAATTTATCTTCGTCTGTAAAATACACACGAAGAAAGTACTCTTGATGGGCAGGATATTGTCGCAGAACACGGTTTGACTACGAGGAGCGACACGGATGAGCGCAACGCAGAAACAATATCGCGGCGGGAAATACCTGGTCTAGGAATGGGCCATCCAAGAGAATACGAGTAGGGGTTACGGTCACGTGGTAGCAATTGAAGACTCCTGGATTTCGTCTTCGGCTGCTAGAGCTTAAGCTTGCCCGCCTTAGATCCGCTTTGACGCTTTCAAAGCACCTGATGATGCATTCATCGCCTTGGATTATACATGCAGGGTCTTTCAGCTTGGAACCGAACCCTCGAAGGACCTCGCCAGCCTTGGCCACCCCAAAATCGGCGTCAGACACGAGGGCTTCGATCCTTGGTCGCAAAGTCCACAGCTCTATTGGGTCAAGAGCAGTGGCGTTCAGAATGGACAGGGCTTGGAAAGCGACCGACCAAGGAAGTTCCTCCAACCAAGCATCTATGCGATCTAGATTGTTTGGGGAAAAGAGGCTGCGTCCCACAATTGGGGAGGGAACAGCATCTGTCGGTCGTGGAAGATTCGCCGCACGAGCCATTCGCCGAAACTCTTCCATGTGCGCCTGTGATGCGCACGTTACTCTCATCGCGAACAAGGTGTAGGGGACGATTCTTGTGTGAGTTGTGCCGAAGGCACTGTGGCGATAGCGTCTGGAGTATTCTTGCCCGAAGATGCCGAAGATGCCGCCCGAATCTTCATGAATCTCGAGGGCTGGTGGCGAGAAGAAGGTAAAGAGGATTCCGGGAGTGGACCGTTCGGCCGTGTCAATGATCAGCGCTTCAATGTGAGAGAAGCGGACGACCGCCATCGCCTGTAAGGTCTCGAACTCGGTATTCACGATGGCCAACGATATCCATATTTCATTTGAATCCGCGTTGAAGCGAAGTGAAGGTGTGTTGTCGGCGGGCAGATTGCTGATAGACTGGATGTCGGCTTGCCACTCTGGGGAGAACCGGTTATCTCGACAGAGCCATCCGAATTGTACGGAATGCAGGCCGACCGTCGCGCTCAAAGCTGCCTTTCTGGCTTCCCTCCCTTGCGCGACACGAGGATCAACAAAAGGAGAATTCTCGCCCTCTTGTATGACATCCGTTGGAGGGGGTATGCCGAGGCTGAAGGTGAGCTCTCCTTGATCCCAATCGCTTGTGGTGTTTAGGCGCGGACGATTTGGGTCGCCATACATGCTGATGAAAATAGCGACCACTAGCTGGTCAGCAATCGTCAGCGTTCCAGTCCCACAATGTTCATATTCATCGGTCACGTCTCGGTCGAGCTGGACAGAAAAGTTTGGGACCTGTCCAATGCCGTCATGAAACGGGGGGTGGTGGAGGACATCCCGGATAGCATATATGAGATCACTTCTGGTGATATGCAGTGGAATATCTTGCAGCGAGATGGTGGCCATCCTGATGGGCATGTTAAGCCGTATGTCGGTCCATGCTTTCTGTGGCCTACGTACCTTGGCGAGATGTGGGGCAGAGATTCAGGTGAGGAAGATTCAGATGTTCAAGGGGTATTTGAGCGATGCAAAAGGCGAGTGGGATCCGCGTTTGGAGTGTGTACGGCCCTCCAACAAGCGCGCTGGCTGTAGACCCAAACAAGTCAAGAAAATAGAATGAAACAAGAGAAAGTGGCGCTCGAAGTTGTTCAGTTGATTTTTTTTAATGGCAACGTGACCTCCGTAGGGCGAGTCTCGCAGTCAAGAGATACAATGGACTGGTGTTTTGAACCTGACTGCAAACGGCGTTAACGGGCATGCACGGTGTTCTGCCCACGGCACTTTAAAGTCTGACTTTGTTTGCGCTCGTTGTCGGTCTCAAATATAATCTCGTGACGGGGCTTGCTAATCAGCTGTTTATCATGATCACATCCAATTTGCATACGGTTACGACTTTGGGGAAGAGGTAAAGATGGAAAGCCTTTTACCAAAAAAGGAATGTCAGGTGCGGCTCCAATTATAACAACTTCTGACTGAGATGGGCTTCTTGACGCTGAGCACGGCCATGCCATCCCGGTAAGTTGTAGATCTCGAGCAGGGCTAGCCGAGCGAGCAACTGGTTCAATGCGTCGCTGCACCAATGTTCCAGACATTGAAGCAACTTCACAAATGTCAAAACGAGTTCAAGGTGGCTGTTGAGGGGGATCATGCTCGGGCATCTGACAGGCTGATTTGGTGCTCCCTCTTTAGCTGGGATTCTGACACTCAACTGGTCAAACGCTTTATCCGACAGTCAGACATCAAATAACTTGGCCAATACGCTGTGAGTCAGGTGGTAATACCTTCCAGATATGTTCGCTGGCAGCTGCTCAACGCAAGAGCGAGAGGTCAGTTCCATTCGGCGTGAAATAACCCGTCCCGCACGCCGAAGGATCCGACAGATATATTTGGTTGCCTTATCGCGTCATTGGGAGGATGTGACACGTGCGTTTAACCAAAATGGTTGAGGAATATGTAGTAAGTTGACATTGCCTGCTGTGTTATTCCCGAGGTTCGATTTGACAACGTCCTTTTTCTCCAGAGACCCAGATACAACGCCAATCAGTATCTACGCTTTGACATAGCTGGATCGAGTTTAATGCGAGACATGGCCTGTGGACACTCCATTACGACTTGATCCGGTCCACCCCATGGACTTCAGACCTTATCTTCAAGACCCAAAAAGGACTGGGAAGAAGTATCAAAACAAGGGAAAGGTCCAACGCTGCAAGTACAGGCAGTGGATGAGCACCTTGCTGGAACATCCAGACTGCTATCGGCCCATCACCTATTTGGTTCCACGTCCGATTTAATTACCCTCGCCACTTTACAGTCAGCTCTGTCAGCAACAGAAGATGTATCATCAAAGACGAGGGTATAACAAAACAAATGGAGGTTATGGAACTGAGACTTTGTCCCGGGACCCTGCCCCTCGATGGACTCCTGGGCGTCGTCGATGAGCAATGTGACCTCGTCAACATCCATCCCTCTGGGCTCATTCGAGGCTTACTATCAGAATGCCTACGTTACTAGGTTTTGGATGACAAGAAAGATTGTTCCTACAGATACAATTAGTCCTCTGAGGGTCAATCCTAAAATTTAAGCAATTCGAGAGGGTAGACGACTCACATCGCCATATGCGCTTCGATGGCAGCTTTGAGTGTACCAACTGAGTCTGGAGAGTGCATTCCCTATGGTATATGTGGCATCAGTATAATACGAACAAACTATCCATCTACGAACAAACGGACCCTTCCTACGATGAGATGAAGCTGGGCGTCGCCTCTCTCTCGGGCTGCGATGATAGCGTTATTTGTCCGCTCAATAGCTTCTGTCACTTGAAGGCCGTGTAAATCTATTTCATGTGGTGGAGTGTCGAGGTTATTTACTAACGAGAAATAGTGTCGGCCGACGAATGACTGGTTTGGGAAATAGTTCAAGCAGGAGCTTACAGAGAAAAATCCATTCCGACGCGTTTTTGTTCAACTCCTCCATTTCAACCTTATGCAGTTTCTTCCTGTCGCTTAACTCCTTCGCTCGGGCATGGTCGCCTGATCTGTATGCTTCTTGGCTTTCACGAGAGCATTGCTCCATAGCAGCTCTTTCAAACTTAGCTTGAGCTCGAAGGGCTGTGTGAATAGGCTCCTGTCGATAATTATCAGGGCCTCGATGGAATTACATCATGAAACAGAAGAATTCTGCGCGCACTGACCCGTTGAGAGGTTTCTCGTGCAGCTCCTTGAGCCTGCAATGCTGGAGAAATGGAGCTGGTGGGAGGTTCGGGCGTTTCGGATCGGTCCCTAAACAATGCCATTGCTTAGAGCGCACTGTCGTCTCGGAACAGCGGTATGTATTTGCTTACCGTGGCTCGCTCTCGGCTCGCCAAACGTCAATCGCTCGCATAGCGTCAAAAATTGCAGTCAAAGCAATGAAACCAAAACTTTTCGCTCCAAATGTCTTCCGTTGCTCCGCCGAGAGGCGCCACGCCAGCCAAGCAACCTGTAGTCGTCTTCGTAGAGTAGTGAAGTCCTCTTCATCAGCTTCGAGCTCCCCCCCTTCGTCCATATTCTTCAACTCCACCTGAATACGCTTAACGAGCTCATTCGCTTGCTCGCGCATGCGCTGCATCATTGCTTTACGTTGTCTTGGTTGGCTAGTCCGGGAGGCGATTGTGCCGACGAAAACCTCCTCCTCCGTTAACGGTTGTTTCGTAATAGAGTGGTTGGAACATATTGATCGTAGTTCGGCTGTGTAAGAAGGATAAATCCTTCGCATTAGGGCGATCGCGATCGGATCCGGCCGAGAGGCGGTGTCGATATAGTTAGGGTCCAAAGATGCTCTAACGGCGTTGGATATGGGGTGATGGTGCCCCGTATTTCGAGACTTTGGACTACTGAGGCGGTTTAAGATGGTCTCCAGCTCTTCCAAGGAGGTTTCCAATCCTTCGTCGTCGTCGTCGCGATGTTCCCTGTTGGCCTGCCTCACCACGTCTTGGTGGACACGATTCAGATCGATGTGTCGAAAGAGTTTACCGATTGCAGTTTGACTCTCGTAAGTGTTTGAGTTCAAGCTTTGAGCCGAAGCAATTTCGCCGACAGCCCAATCGGGCTTTGCTTCAGGGGCTTTTGGTAGCTCTTCCTCTCCAACTGGCACACCGGATTTTGCAAAATCAACAGCCCGACTTGCGAGTTCCGCGAGGGTTATGCACTCATGATGCCTACACATCTCGCGATAGAAGTCTGCTGTGACTAAAAATTGGTGACAGATGATGCCCTGTTCAAAGGCGCAACAGTAAGCTAGTAGATCCCCAATAGTGACGAATCAACCTACCAGGATATCCGAGTTTATATAATCTGTGACCCAGTCCGTGAGATCTTTGGTAATACAGGGCCTGTCCAATGTCTTTGGGGTGACCGATGGGTATAGTGCCGGAGGATGGCAAGCAGGCGGAAAGAGGCTAGGATCGAGTATAAGATTGTATTCATCACCTGAGGCACTAGGTTAGCGGTGGTTGACGGATGACGTTTTAGTAACTCACCGTCGAGATCCCCTCCTGCTAGCATCGAGGGCACAGAGCGTTCTCCTTGGGTTGAGAAGACGACGCAGTTCGTGTAGCGCTCGCGATCAAAAGGAGAGCCAGCCGGAGGTGCTCCAATCGCTTCGACGAATTGGACATCACCTAGAGGCAGAATTGTTGTTAGTGCAACCTTGGCATGATCTATATCTTATGTACCTGGATGGACTTGGGGAGAGCGAGATATTAGCACCCGGCCCTTGATGCACAGCGGCTTCTGGTCACGATGTTGGATGCATGCTTATCAAATGCCGACATGAGCGTCAATCAGAGCCGGCTATTGCGCATCGACTTACCGAATATGGTGTTGGGTCGAAGATAGCCCGTGAAGTCAGCAACTCCGACAAGCGTATAGGATCCTTTGAAATCATTGAGTGACAACGTGCCGGAGTTAACGCAGGGATATATATACCTTTGACAGGGATTCTAGCCTTATGCTTTATTTCTCTTAGAACATGGTTCTTTGCAAATCTGATGGAGCGATTGAGGAAACCGTCACGGACAGCCATCGGTCCTTGACCACCCAAGGTTAGCCCCAAACGTGTCAGGTGAAGGAAAACCGAAGAGACATGGTACGAGGATCCACAACCGTTGGTATCCAGAAACGCTGCACAGTCGGAAAATGATTCAATGGCTGCCTCCACGTCGCGAATGGCTTCTCTCTGGAGTCCGAGAAAGACGTCAGCTGGCACGCCAAGTGTCTGGTAAAACGAGTACCCCATTCTTTAGCTGGTCTATTACTGTCAGAAGCACGTCATTACCTCTAGAATCATGATTAGGAACCTGTTCAGGTAGAGCGGTTCTAGTGTGGCAGTCAGCACCCAGTACTTTTAAGCCTGCTACGACTTACTCGCTCGATAGAAAACTTGAGCAATTTCTATATCAGCCAAAGGCGCTGCAGAGAGCCACGTGAGCCATGGTTTCGTTCGCTCTGTTCCTCGCTTACACAGGAATTTCTGTTGACTGCTCCGGAGACGGATTCCGTTATCCCTGAGTTCTGGGTTTACCATCAGCACCCCCTTACAGCCACCCATTCTGAATTGAAATGCGCCCGGACGAACGAAGAAGCGCTTTGTACGGCCAGATTTTTCCAAAGATCTGACGATCCTCCTCGCCAAAGCCAGAGAAATTTCTCCCACGCCGTCCGTAAAGACTGAATTATTTCGTTCGATGTCTGGGACGATAGGGATATCACCATCAAGGGGGAGGGCTATGCTCGGTTCGGTAGCGGTGAAAGCCTGTGACATTCGAGCTGCCAGTCTGAATCGTTTAGATTTATAAGATCAAGGTACGCCTAAATGTATTCTCAAAACCTACTTAGCAGGCTGACGTTCGAGATTCTTGAAGTCGAAGTCTCCAAGCCCATCACGGATCGACTGAGCAGTGACTCTCCCACCACCGGGTTCATAGAAGACAGCAGAAAACCTGTACAGTATTGATCCTCAGCTCGGTCCATAGTACCCGCCCTCAGACTTACCAAACGGCGTGATCTCGGAGCGCACTGTTTGAGTAAGCCAGAAACTCGAAGTGACGCCCAGCAATGTTGAGGCCTTCTTCTAGAGCACCTCCGACTCGTTCTTTAACAAAGAGTGCTCCGTCTGCTTTAAATTTTCTATCCCAGCGGAAGTGCAAGTTATCTTCGTCTGTGAAATTCACGCGCAGAAAGTACTCTTGATGACCGGGATATTGTCGAAGAACGCGGTTTGACTGAAAGACACAGCAAGGTTGAGAGTAAGGACAAATGAAATAGCGGCGGGAAATACCTGATCTAGAAATGGGCCATTGAGGAGAATACGAGTTGGAGTCACGGTTGCGTGGTAACAATTGACTACTCCCGGGTTCCGTGTACGGCTGCTAGAGCTAAAGCTCGCCCGCCTCAAATCCCTCTTGACACTTTCAAAGCACTCGACGATAGATCCTTCGTCGGGGATTAGCGTCGCAGGATCTTTCAGCTTCGAACCGAGCTCTCGAAGAACCTGGCCAGCCTTGGCCACTCCAAAGTCGGCGTCAGACACGAGAGCTTCAATCCTTGGTCGCAAATTCAACAGCTCTATTGGGTCGAGAGCGGCGGAGCTCAGGATTGACAGGGCCTGGAAGGCGACTGACCAAGGAAGTTCGTTCAGCCAAACATCGATACGATCCAGAGCGTTTGCCGAGAAGAGGCTGCGTCTCACAACCGGAGAAGGAACAGCATCTGTCGGCCGTGGAAGATTAGCCGCACGAGCCATCCGCCGAAACTCCTCCATGTGCGCCTGCGAGGCGCATGTAATTCTCATTGCGAACAGGGTGTAAGGGACGATTCGGGCGTGAGTGGCGCTGAAGGTGGTAAGACGGGACCGCCGGCGAACGGTTTCTTGTCCTTGAAAATTTCTTGTGACTTCATGATATTCAAGTGCTGGGGGCGATAAGAAGGTGAGAAGAACTCCGGGAGTGGACGGCTCAGCTGCGTCAACGATAACTGCCTCGATGCGCGAGAAGCGGGTGACCACCATTGCTCTTTCGGCTCCATAATCGGTAATGACCTCGGCCAAGGAGATCCACAGTTGATTCAAATCCGCGTTGAAACGAAGTGATGGCGTGTGGTTGGCGGGCAGGTTACTGATAGACCGAATATCCGCTTGCCACTCTGTGGAAAACCGACGATCTCGACAGAGCCATCCGAAGTGTACGGAATGCAGGCCAATCGCCGTATTCAAAGCTGTTCTCCTAGTTTGCCTCCCTTGCGCGACACGAGGATCGACAAAAGGTGAATTCTGAAGCTCTTGTATAAGATCCGCTGGAGGGGGTGGACCGAGACTGAAGGCGAGTTCTCCTTGGTCCCAATCCCTGGTAGTGTTTAAGCGCGGACGATTTGGGTCGCCATACATGCTGATGAAGATTGCGACCACTAACTCATCGGCAATGGTTAGTGTTCCAGTACCGCTGTGCTCGAATTCGTCTGTTGGATCTCGGTCAAGCTCGACAGAAAAGTTCGGGGGACGTCCAATGCCGTC
Source organism: Tulasnella sp. 408 (assembly GCA_019633405.1). Lineage (NCBI taxonomy): Eukaryota > Fungi > Basidiomycota > Agaricomycetes > Cantharellales > Tulasnellaceae > Tulasnella > Tulasnella sp. 408. The sequence continues at coordinate 15,768 of WSTX01008119.1, forward strand.
GTAGAACGGGGGTTGATGGAGAACACCTTGGATAGCGTATATGACATCGAACCTAGTGATATGCAGTGGAATCTCCTGTAACAAGATGGTGGCCATGCTAACCGGTGTGCCTTTAAGCGTTTGTCGGTCCATACTCTCTTTGGCCAACATACCTCGGCGAGACGGGGGACAGAGATTGAGGCAACAAAGAATTGGATGTTCAAGTGGATATTTAGGGGGTGCGGAAGAGGAGTAGGATACGCGATTGGAGCGTGGATGGTCCTCTATCGAGGCACGTGGAGGACCAGTACAAGCCTAAACAGGTCAAGGA
>WSTX01008120.1:0-16012 GCA_019633405.1 Tulasnella sp. 408
CAGAGGGCCCGAACGTCGGGCTTCAGACTCAGATATTCAGCATTCAAATCCTCCTATAGCGAACTTCCCAAATCGCTCGTCCCTTCCGAAAGATTTATTTTGAAGACACACCAAGGGATTAAGGACGTCATCCTAGCTGAGGGCACGGATACATCCCCGACGCTATTCGACAATGCATTCACCGAGCTCTCAGACTACTTGAACGAATGGAAGAAGGAGAGGAAACTCGAGCTCACAAGACTCGTTCTTGAAGCACGAACCGGGCCTGGAATAGATGTCGATATTGACACAGCCGAGGAGCAGGGCATCCTAGACCTTGCAACCTCCGTTTTCGCCACTTGCGGCTACGGAGGCACGTTTGATCACGACGGAGACACAGTCCACTGGATCGACTCAATTGGCGAACATTCCACGAATAAATTTTATCACATTCCATGGCGAAAGTCCCCGCTTCCCTACGATGAGATGCAATGCATCCGAGTGCTGCCGAATTTGGTCGAGCACGTCAAGCTGCTAGTACAGGCAGTGGGTTTGGATCCAGACACTTCTACTGCAGCAGATATGGACAACATAGACGCTAGGTTTTACTGCAACGATTGTTCCGTGGTGAAGCTTAGCGGTGAGGTCTTCGCTCGTAGCTGGCGAAATTGCGTAAGTTACCACCATAGGATCGTATCTCCCGCCTCTGATTCCCCCATATCATTTCCGAATCTCCAGATAAATCACATTGGCTTCCACTGGAAGTCTAAACCTTGGAAAAGTTGGACTCTCTTGTCTCCCGAAGATCGAGCAGTTATAGATGAGCACGAGAAGGGAATGCATATAACCAGTACCTCCGCGGCAGAGGCAGTGTCCTTGAACGGGATCCGCATCGGTCACGGAGGAGGCCGATTCAGGTATAGGAGAGTCATAAGCTGCTACCGTGGAAGGGTGAGTGGAGATAACACACGTTGTTATTACATTCCTGACGAGAGGAATCTAGGTCTCGACTCACAGTAGCGGCTCAAATTAACCACTCAAAATCACTCAATTTCCACCCATCTGAGTGTAATCTAATTAAACTTCTCATTCTATTGTTTCGATGGGGCTGGCAGGTTCGACGCAGTCCTCCATAACTTGTCCGCCCGGCCGATTCCCTTCCCCTTGAGAAGCTCATGAGGTCCAGAGTTGGAGACAATGGGACTACGGACCTAGTAGCAGAATGTTCAATGTTGTTAGCGGAAGACCGGAAGCTGGCGAGCCTTTGAAGCGCCCGCCACCTCAGAAGAAATCCCCGCTCTTCAGCGTTTGTCTTTGTGGCGCTACTTTGTCCGAACCACACCTGGACAACAGGTTTGTTGCCGGCTTGGACCTTCACTACACTTGACGTGTTACCTACCTACCATGGTTGTGACCAGATCCAAGGTTCCCATTAACTATAAAGAACTGAGTGACGATGAAATGGAAGATTTAAACACTGCCGGGGGTGAGCTTGTTAGAAATAGGTCCCAGTGTCAGCTTCGTCTGAGCGTTCAGCCGATCGTCGTACTTGCTTGACTTACTCTTCTTCTACATATGCGAAAGCTCAAAGTATACCGAAGAGGAAAAGAACAAGAACCGCCCGCAACTCAAAAGCAGGTGGTGGATCGAAGAGCACCCAGAAGTCAGCAACGGGAGACCCTTTGACCCGTCTGCCTCTGGACGTAGTCTATGAGGTATGTATACGTACTTCTTCCTTGGGTAACCGCTTTTACGTCTTCATTTGCGACACAGATACTTGGCCTCCTGACACCGCTCGACCTACTCCGCCTGGCGAGAACAACTAAGGCTTTACGGTCCTACCTCATGTCCAAGGTTGGTCCCGCTTTCACATCTGACAATTGCGCTTAGATGTCTCTCTTCTTGGATTAGCGCTCGCTGATTGCGTGGAAAGCCGCCCGAGCTGCAGCAACACCCCCTGTCCCCATATGTCCTAAAGATATGAGCGAACCGCAACTGGCCGTCCTTCTTTTCACAGAGGAATGCACAGTAAGACTATAAAACTGCTCACCAATCTCTCATTCAGCTTTCATGTTATCCTGAACTTTGTCCTCCCTAGATCTGCGGCAAGTCTACCTCCACCTACTCACCGCGTACTTGGTGGACCTTGCGACTCAGAGCCTGCAAACCATGTTTCCAATCTCGGCAAGTCTAAAGATTGCCGTCTCATGCCTGTTTTTGCTGAACTCCGCACACCATGACGTAGTGTTTTATCGGGCAGGGTCGCCATGCAGCATTATCCCTATTTGGATGACTTTGGTTCCGTCCTCGAGGCTCTCCCTGGAGAACCAAGTGCGTAACCATGCTGGTTAGGTTTCATGGCTATTGTTAACTTGACCTCTCACCCTTATCTGGATCATTGTTATGAAGGGCGGGAACGGTTGTGGAGAAGTTGGGTAAGTTTGGCGGTATGAAAGCCCCTAATCCCATTTGATAATTTCACTTGGTTTATAGGTCCCACCCAACCACTATTACCTCTTAGAAGATGTGCGACGAATCTCCGAGGTTGTGGAACTCTACCAGCTCCGTCTCGAGGCCCAAGTTGCAGGCTCTCGCCAAGAGTTGGAACAATTTCTAGAAGCGGCAAAATCCAGCGCTTTGGAACAGGCCGAGTCGGCCAAGATCCTCCTTGAATGGCGGAGAACATGGTGGAGGTTGTTGTGGGAAAGGAAGGCTAAACTCAGAGGAGCAAGGAAGCAACAGTGCGTACTTCCAATACCGGAGTCTATCGGTTTGAGCAGGGAGCACAAACTGAAATCATTCGGTCGACTCACAGAATTATTTCAAGATTGACTGATTTAGGTCACAACCTCCAAGATGCACAGGAGGCTGTCTATTACCACCCGAACGTGCTATCGAGCACAAAGCCTCTCACAGACGCAGGTCAGTACTCGGTCTGTCAATAACCCCGATAGTCGCGAATGATATAGTTACGAATCCCTTTCTGGTTGCTAGCCTGGAAGAGACTAGGACCCAAAGCCGAACGACTGGTGGAGCAACAGTATTGGCTTCGGGTAGAGAGAGAAGAACATCCGATCAGGACGAAACGAAGGGCAGCATTCAAGCAGAGATACTTAGCATTTAAATCCTCTTCCACTGCGACCCTCAAAACATTAATGCCATCGGAGAACGTTCTTATGAGGACCTGTGGTAGCATCAAGGATGCCATCGAAGCCGATGGAACCGACACCTCCTCGCGGATCTTTGACGATGCGTTCCTCGAGCTACCAACCTATTTGGACCAATGGAGGAACGAAAGGAAATCTGAACTGGCAAGAATCATCCTCGAAGCACGGAACGAGACGGGAATGGAGGTCGGTCTCGATACAACTGGGGAGCAGGATGTTCTTTACCTGGCAACCTCCGTCTTCGCCACTTGCGGAAACCGGAGCTGGGGGCACGACAACGGCACTGTGCATTGGGCTGACTCAATCGGCGAACACTTTCCGGTGAAGGTGTTGCATAGCCAGAAGAGAAAGTCAGCGACCCCTCACGATATGCAGTGCATCCAAGTGGTGAGCGATTGGGTAAAGCACATCAAACTAATAGTGCAAGCAGTTGGTTTGGATCCAAACACCGCCACATTCGAGGATATGGATAATCTCAATGCTAGATTCTACTGCAACGACTGCTCCGTCGTAAAGTTTGGCGTCAAGCAAGTTGCTCGTAGTTGGCGAAACTGCGTAGGTTGCAATCATCTACCCGATTCTTCAATCTCTGACCCTAGGACATTCGATCTTCATTGCTAGATAATGCATCTTGGCTTCCATTCGAAATCGTCACTTTGCAGAGGTTGGACGCTCCTCTCATCCGCGGACCGAGCTATCATCGACGGCCACGAGACGAAATTCGAGCGCGGTTCGACAACATCGTGGAGCCACTTTGCAGTTTCCCTGTGCGGAAAGAAGATCAATCTCAGAGGATATTGAGTCCGCTGTCTACCCAGGGATTGGTCTTGAAGGTGGGTGGGTTCAAAAGCGCGAGTCTTAGCATGTTTTCTAAAGGGACGTCATTAGCTTCCAAACTAATTCCGATTGAACGGCTTAATTAGCCTCCGTTATTTCAGCTTTCTTTGTATTCGAGGCTTTGAATGAATGTGAAATCTGATGGTTTGTCGTCTACCAAGGAGGTTTGGTGCTGGGAGCCAGTGGGAGCTCTCTTGACAAGAGTGCCCCGTGTTGATGTAGCTTCGAGGAGGATCTTGGATCGCTTCTTCCACAACAATTTGATAAATTATAGATATTTACCGCTTTCGGTTGGTGAGGGTTCCGTGTCGTCACTTGGATTCTTGAAGGAAAGCTTGCAGCTTGGGGTTCTCGGCACCTTCTTTAAACTTCCAGAAGCACGAAACCGGAGGCAGTTGGTGCAACGCAGTTGGAGCCGGTTGCGGCATCGCTATACAGCACTGGTTTAAATGTGAATGAGTCATCACAAACAATACGATGGGACGGGAAGTCGTTCATGGCCGTAGACGTTAACGACCTTGTACAAATATTGTGATTGGCGGAACGCTGGCTGTTCAATCGTTCTCTGACCAATGCCTGAGTTTGACCGTAAGGCAGTGCATTGTATTAAAATTACGGGCCTATCAGAATCTATACGTTAACCATTTGGTTCGGGCCTTGAACAGAGATGTGCCTCTTTCGGTGGTCGGTCCTTCGCCCATATTCAGCTTAATTCCAACTCCGATATTCCCTCAAACAACGCACGTACACAAAGCATCTGCCCGTGCTGTACTTGAAACTGAGATAAGATACAACAAGAGTCTCCCATAGCGTGGGGCAATCAAGAACCGGAGGAATAGACTCTGGTGTCGGAGAGAGTCTGATGTCGTCAACGTTCGTCTCCATCACGGAATGTTCGCCTGGATCGTGGACTGTGCATTCTGTAGAGCTCACGACATACATGAGGATCAATCGGGCAAGTGATTCTAGTCAAGGCTATCTGTTGATAGCCATATTATGTTTGTGTCAATTAGGCTCTGGGTAGAAGAAGGTTTAGATGGACATGTCTATATATGGGGGAAAATGTGTACTTGGAATTCACCTTCCGTGATCGATCATGACCATTCAACTTTACACCCAGGTAAGACAAAAGCCAGCTTCTGGACAAAATCCTCCGCGCCCGCTATCCCCATGCCCGTTAGCAGACGTAGACAAGTCAGCGGAACTGGGCCTCTCATACTTGTTATGTCTGTTGGTGCATGTTGGCCATACTGTCGCTCAGCCATGGAGATGACGGTAGGAAGATACTGGTCCACGACGACCAGGTAAGAGAGTCTCGGAAGGGGGAAGTGCGAATAACCGGCGGGATCCGTATATAGTGCAATTCCCAAGAAATCAATGGCGTCCTGGCCGATTGAATCGGCTCCATAAAAAGTGAGCTTAACAATGTTGTGAAAAGTTGAAAGGATGAAGGGAGTAACATCCACCCATGTAGTGTCAAGACCGCTGAAGGTAAGTGTGACTTCAGCGGGACCCAGAGCCAGAGACTCCGCCATCCATCTTCCCACCTCTGAGGAATAACCACCGTAGAATCTCAAGCAGACTCCGTATTTGCTGTTTTTTGTTTCGGTATCTAGTCTCACGCTTCCCTCGTTGAAGTCAATGGATATTGCTGATGCTGAGAGGACGACCGACTCCATCACGTCTACAAACGGTCGAATCTCAGCCGTAGGCAGCACTTCAGTCCAAGCGAGTTCGTCGAGAAATGATGCGGCGGGTTTGATGTCAAATTTGGTACAGTTTATTGCCCTTATGTTTTGCAAGAAGGTATGCAATGGGACTGGGCCGAGCGATAAGGAGATCTCCTGCAGCCGATCCAACCGTACAGGTGAACTCGGGTAACCGGGGGCGGTGTCGGAAATGGACCCTTCCCGCATTCTGTTTCCAATACGGAGGAGAAGCTTTTCAAGCTCAGGACAATTCGAGAGTGCATGAAGAACTTCTGCCACGCTTAACTCCTTTCCGGGTGGAAGTTGGTATATCTCGAGAGATTTAAGGCCTCTGAGCTGAGCAAAGCTCCCGTCGGGCACTCCAACATGGGACAGACAGAGATGTCTGAGTGTGTCTGGCCAAGCTTCCTTGATGAAGTTAATCTCATAAGGTGTGGTGTCGTATACTTGGGCGTACCCTTGGAGCTCCACTGAGACCTGGAGTCTTTCCAATTGAGGTGTAGACACTTTTTGAAAGTTGAGAGTTCAATGTCCCAGTGGTGTACGAGGAACATAGAGTTACATCAAGGACCCTCCACCGATCCTTGTGTCGCTTGATCGAGCCGCAGAAACGGTTAAGTTGTATATGCTGCATGTAATCCTCGTCGAAATATAGATCAACTGGAAGGGGTTGAGACTTTTCCAGAGCCATAATGACGTGCTTGACGGCGCTTTTGTAAGGTGAGATGCAAGTCCAGAGACTTGGTGTATTATCAATCAGTCTAGTCCACTGGCGACAGATGCGCGTGAGGACCGCACCCAGGGTGTTTGTATTATCGCCAAACCTCTTGACGCCCAGGACAAAGGCAAAAATTTTGATGAGGATCTCAGGCGGAAGACAAGCAATTGGGAGCAGGGCGTTTTGACGCCACCTTACATCCGCAAGTTGTTCTGCCAATGATAAAATGCGCTTTTGGAGCTGCCCGCTGAGGGAAACTGGGCCCATCACAATCGGCGAACTCCATGGTGGAGTAAACTCTTTATCTGCACCCTCCGATGCCTCTCTGTGAATTTAAAATCTTATCTCAGCAAAATTATCCAGTGCCAAGCGTCAAATTAAAGCAACATACTCGAATTGCTCTTGAATTAATCCTTGGATAACGCTCTCGATCGTTTTTTTGACTCCACTGAAGAATATCATCTCGGACGGCAACGTTCTGTTGACTCGCAGAAATGTGGTCCCCGATGTCGACCCTCCATTGTCGACGTAATCGTGCATCACATCTTCTGCGGTAAGTCAACTTGGCTGCGACAGTCAGGTCCTGGCCCCGACTGAGGGGTTCCAAGTCACAGGCTTGATCCATGGCTTTCTTTGCCGTTTTTAAGATCTTAAGTTGGGATTCCAAAGCATCTGATTTTCGTTTGAGATGTTGATATTGACTTTCAGTCTCCCTTTGTTCAACATCATCGATTCTAATATCGGGGGGGGGGGGTTGGAGGTGGGGGGAGGGGCGTCGAACTGAGTTTTCTGTTCACCTTCATCTGATGAGTAAAAATGACGCACAAGATATTTGAATGCCCCTGAAGAAGCTCTGTGATCGCCTCTTCCATGACAGAGTAGTAGGCTGTGGACATTATGTTTGGTAATAGATACGCTTTGGCCCTTTGATTTCGATTAGGCAAATGTGGCCAGGCAAGTTGGAATGTAGCGCCCCTTTTAAATCCCCATGGGCACAAGACGGGCGGGAGTTGTGCCGATCGCGATTAAGTTGGGAACGATCGCGATATCCCTCATGCGGGATTTAATTCCTGAATGAATCGATAAACAAACCATGAGATAGGCGGAAATTCGCGCATGGCTGCCAAAATCCCTCAGACTCCCTTGCACAAATGTGATGGGGGGGGGAAGTCTCGGCCATTCCCCAGCTCTGGAACTTACTTTCCGGCCTTAAATCTGCAGACCCTAGTAAAATTAAGTGAGTATCAGAGTTAATCGTCACCTGTTGGAGCTGAATCGCGGAAGTGAGGTGAGGGAATTTAGGGTCCCATCGGCGGGCGACCCCCCCCCCCCACCGAAGAACCTATCTGTACTCCCCGGAAACCGTGAAATTCTACGACCTCAATATGTAAAGCCGCTTTTTTATACTTGCTGGATGTTGCAATTCTCTCGAAAGTGAATGCCCGGCTACTTAGCTTTGCGGATTTGCGCATGGTACATGAAGATCGAAGATGTCAGGCCTAGGGCTGACTTAATAGGCTTGTTACTGCAAGCGCAGCTCCCCGATCTTGCGTCCAAGCAACTACTTACCGCAAATCTTCTTTGAATATGAACATCGCAGAATTTGCCCCAAGAAGGCTTTGAAATTGAGCTTAGGGTTATGCGAGATCTGGGTTACCTAGGAGGCCTTATTTTCCAACTCAAAGCATGTATACTGACTCAGATCCTAATTTGGCAAATCTCTGACCTTTATGAAGGTGTCAGCGGTTTTGAATATCCCCAGTGCCCCCTAATGGGCACAAAATAATAGACAAAAGGTGTATTCTATTGTAGTTGGTGGGTAATACCAAATCGAAGGGAGCAGCATTTGGTACCCAAGGGAGCCGGATCTCTTCCCTTCGTCCCGTCTCCCAGCAAGCTTTTAAAGTGTCACCGGCCGTCGGCAATCCTCTCTGAGTGATCGATCATGACAATTCCACCTCACATCCAGGTAGAGCAGAAGCCACTTGCTGCACAAAGGTGCTTCCCAGAGCCACCATCTCCTTGCCCCCTAGTAACCACAGTTTGGACAGTCCGACTGGCCGCCCCGCACTTGGTACGTCAGTTGACCCAGACTGGCCATACCGTCGCTCAAGCATGGAGATAAATTTGGGGGTGCATTCAACCATGAAACCCATGAACGTGAGTCTCGGGATGGGGAAGTGCTGATAACCGGCGGGATCCGTGTATATTGCTGTGCCCAGGAATTCGATGACCTGTTGAGAAATTGTTTCATCTCCGGAAAGAGTGAGCTTGACGGTGCTTGGAAAGTTGGACAGAATGAAAGGAATCGCCTCGACCCACAGCATGCCCTGAGCAACAATATCCAAGGAAACTGGCGCTTGACCCTGAGCAAAGCACTCGGCCATCCACTTCCCCACTTCTGCAGGCTGCCCCTCATGGAACACTAAGCAGACCCGGGTATCAATATCTTCAGACTTTGAATCCATTATCACGCTGCTGATGCGTGCTTCAATGTTGATTGCCGATGCTGAAAGGAGGACGCCCTGAATGGTGCGTATGAACGGCCGAATGTCGTCCGTTAGGAGCACTTCTGTCCATCTTCCCCCGCCCTCTCGTAGTGAAGTTTCGATATGAAATTTGGTGCAGCGTACGGCTTGTATGGTTTTCAAAAAGGCGTGCAATGGAGCTGGGCTGAGCCCGAGGGAGATTTCGCGAAGACGATCCAACTGCACGGGTGTCCCAGAGATGGGCTCTTCCCCGAGCACGATTTCGTTACCGAGAACAAGTTTCTCGAGCTCGGGGCAGTTGACGAGTGCGGGAAGGAGTTCCGCAACGTTCACCACCCTTTGAAGTGGAAGTGACGGTAACTCAAGGGACTTGAGGCCCCGGAGTTCAGCGTACCTCCCGAAGGGCAACCCAACCTCGTCAAGAGAGAGATCTCGAAGAGCGTCGAGCCAAGTTCCCATAATGAAATCGATGTCGACAGTATCTGTTGGATGTGCCGCTGCCGTTTCTGTGGGATACAGAGAGGCGCGGAGCCTCTGAAGTCGAGGTGGAAACACGTTTGCAAGTCGCGAGTTTACCGTACGAAGCGTTTGCGATGAACAAAAATGCAAATCGAGGGATTTCCAACGGTCCGCATGTTGTTTGATTGCGCTGAAGAAATTTTCCGGCCAAATGTGCGGCATTTCTTCTTCGTTGAAGTGGAAGGTAAGTGGATACGATTTTGACTTTTCCAAAGCCATGCCGACGTGCTCTATCACGCTGCAGTAAGGTGAGATGTGGCTCCAGAGACGCGGCGTTTTATCAACGAGCCCAGCCCAGTGGCGACAGATGCGCGAGAGGATCGTGCAGAGGATGGTTGTATCATCTCGCCAAACAGATCGGCCTTCATCCAAGACAAAATCGAATACGTCGATGAGGATTTCTGGAGGAAGGCGAGCGATTGGGACCAGATTATTTTGTTGCCACCTTGCATTCGCAAGTTGTTCCCCTAATGGCGAAATCTGCTTGTGGAGCTGGTCACTGAGAATGACTGGGCCCATCACGAACGGCGAACTCCATGGCGGAATAAACCCTCGTTCTGGGCCTTCGCTGTGAACAACCATTTCTGTAAGTTAAATTAAATGGGGGCCAAGCTGGAAGCAACGTACTCGAACTGTTCTCTGGTCAATGTTTCGGTGACGCTTTCGATAGTTTTCTGGGTCCACTCAAGGATATAAGTTTCCACGGTATAGGTCCGCTGGTTTTCAGAAAAGCTTTTGTCGATTGCCCCTCTCCAATATCGGCGTATCCATTCTCCGTGCTGCCTGAGAACCATTAGCTCCGTGGACCGGCGACTGGCCGATGTGTTCCGGCCTCGATCGAGGGGCTCTGGATCGCAGGCCTGATCCGCAGCTTTCTTTGCGCCCATTAAAATCCTGAGTCGTGACTCCAACGCATCTGCTTTTATTTTGAGACGTTGATATTCGCTATCGGTTTCCACTTGGTCGGCGCCATCGATCCTGAGAGCATGATTTACGTCAGCCGAGACTGAGGCCCACCAACCGCCAAAACGACATACACGACATGATCATGTTCTTGAAGAAGATCTTGTATTGCTTCTTGGATAATAAATTGGCAGCTCGTAGCCATTCCCGTCCTTTCAGTTGGCGGAAGTTGTGAGATCTGGCTGTCCTCAGCGAATGGAGTTGGCAAGGTGATACCGGGCTCGGCGTTTTCGTTAAGATCCCCTCGGTATGCGACCGGCAACGGAATGGATGTTCATTGCGGATGGCGGGGCCGGTAATAACGATGCCAGTAATCTCTTTCTGAATTAATGACACACCAAATGAAAAGCTGGAGGGGAAGTTCTCATGGATACCCGCGAAGGACCTTCTTGTTCAATTGTGATCGGCGAGGCCTTATCTGGCCATCCAGCAGTTGAATTGAACCTTAAGACTGCGCCAGTACTGTATTGCGATTCGAATATTGGATGACGAGAACATTAGAGTGCGTTTGGCGGCCCATAGGCCCGGGCCATGGAAGTGAAGCCCCTGAGACTGGTAATATCCACTTGGTGGTGCTGGCGAGGGAAACACTTTTTATATTACTCAGACCTTCAATTTCACGGTCTCAGGATGAGCTGAATTTGAAGCTGGTAGTGCATGATTCTTCGAGTCTGGTCTGCAGCTGCATTAAACAGGCGGGGTTGCTGGGTAATGCAGAGGAATCAAAGGTCCTAGTGGGCGGAACATAATTGCTATGCGCCCCCCCCCGATCTCGTCCTCTTACCAATGACTACGTCACCTGCTTGAACATGTACTGGCAGGCACAGAGGCTAAAATGGTGCTTCAGCGGGTAAGTGCCGATCGTAATCTGCGGTAGCGTGATCACCCCGTTCCAATAGAGTTTGGGTCTTACTGACGAATCCCTCGATGTAGACTTCAAATTCGGGATTGCAGTCAGTCTTCCGGAACGTCGGTCGTTGAATCGTTCTCCGAACGCCTGAGATTTCGGGTTTGGAGACCTGCAGTTCATGCTGTGGCCAGGAACTATTCAATATTGTTAGTGGAAGACCGGAAGCTTGCGAACCTCAGTGGTGCACGCCGCCTCGGGGAAATCCGCGTTCCCCGGTGTTTGTCGTTGTGGCGCCACCTTGTCCGCCTGAACCACACCTAGAGAACAGGTTTCCTGCCGGCTCTCATTCGCCGCACTCGAAGCGTTTCCCTCCACCATGGTGCTGACCAGATCCAAGGCTTTCATTGACTATAAGGAGCCCAGTAACGATGAAACGGAAGATTTAACCACCGCAGGCGGTGAGCTTGTCAGAAACAGGTCCCAGTGTCAGCTTCGTGTGTGTGTTCAGCCGATGTTATACCTGCCTGATTTACTTCTCTTCTACATATGCGACAGCTCAAACTATGCCAAAGAGGAAAAGAACGAGAATCGCACGCAAGTCACAAGCAGGTGGCGGATCGAAGAACCACCCGAAGTCAGCAACGGGAGACCCTTTCACTCGCCTGCCTCTGGACGTAGTCTATGAAGTCCGTATCCGTACTTTTTCCTTGGGCAGCTGCTCTTACCGCTTCCTTTGTGACACAGATACTTGGGCTTCTGACACCGCTCGAGCTACTCCGCCTGGCGAGAACAAATAAGGCTTTACGGTCCTACCTCATGTCGAAGGTTGGTCCCGCGCTTGCAAGCCTTACAGTTGCACTTATGTTCATCTTCTTGCATTAGCGCTCACTGATTGCTTGGAAAGCCGCCCGAGCAGCAGCAACACCCCCTGTCCCCATATGTCCAACAGATATGAGCGAACCGCAACTGGCCGTCCTTCTTTTCACAAGAGAATGCACGGTAAGATTATACGTAATCCTTCATTCTGCTATTGCATTATCCTGAACGTGCCCTTCTCCAGATATGCGGCAAGTCTCCCATCTACTCACTACACGTTTGGTGGACCCTGCGACTCAGAGCCTGTAAACCATGTTTCCAATCTTGGTAAGCCTAATAAGTCCCATCTCATGTCTGATATTGCTGAAGTCCATGCACCGTGATGTAGTGTCTTTTCGGGCAGAGTCGCCAGACAACAGTATCCCTACTTAGATGACTTTCGTTCCGTCCTAGAGGCTCTTCCCGGAGAATCAAGTACGTAACCAAGTCTATCCGGCTTCCTGACTCTTGTTGATTTGATCTCTAACCTCCATCTGCATCGTTGTTATGAAGTGTGGGCACCGTTGCGGAGAAATTCAGTATGTTTACCAACCTGAAAGCTCTGATCCCACTTGATAATTCTACCTGGTTCATAGACACCATCCTACGACTATTATCTCGTAGAAGATGTGCAGAAAATGGCTGAGGTTGTGGAACACTACCAGCTCCGTCTCGAGGCCCGAGTTACAGAATCCCAGCAGGAGTTGGAACAGTTGCTCGAAGCGGCAAAATCCAACGCTTTGGAACGAGCCGGATCAGTCAAGGTCCTCATTGAATGGTGGAGAATACGTGAAACGGCACTGAGGGAACGGGAAGCCGGACTTGAAAAAGCGAGGAAGCAACAGTGCGTATTCCTTCCATCACAGTCGATCCGTATGACAAGGGAGCGCAAGTTGAAATCATGGCATCGACTTGCAGAATTATCTTGAAATTGGTTGAGTTAGGGCATGACGTCCACGACGCACGATACGTTGTCAGATGCTATTCGTGGCTTCCGAGTCTGTTCTCCGGCACGAAGCCTCTCACGGCGGCAAGTCAGTACTCGGTCCATTCACCACCCTTGTTGTCGCGATGGCATGCTGACAAATCCGTCTATCTTGTTCGTTGCTAGCTTGGGAGAGGATAAGACCCAGAGCGGAGCGGCTGGTGGAGGAGCAGCGTTCGCTTAGGGTCGAGAGAGCAGAAGACCCGATTAGGCAGAACCGAAGGGCGACCTTCAGGCAGAGATATTCGACATTCAAATCCTCTTACAATGAGACCCTCAAATCATTAATGCCTTCAGCAAACGTTCTTATGAGGACCTACGGGAGCATCAAGGATGCAATTGAAGCTGATGGGACCGACACATCCTCGCAAATCTTTGACGATGCATTCAGCGGGCTCCCAACCTATTTGGATCAATGGAGGGAAGAAAGGAAATCCGAACTGAGAAGAATCATCCTCGAAGCACGGGACGAGACGGAAATGGAGGCCGATCTCGATACAGCTGAGGAGCAGGATGTTCTTTACCTAGCAACCTCCGTTGTCGCCACTTGCGGAAATTCGCATTGTAGGCACGACAACGGCACTGTGCACTGGGCCGACTCAATTGGCGAGCACTTCCCAAAGAAGGCGTTCCATACGCAGAAGAGAAACTCGGCGATCTCTCACGAGGAGATGCAGTGCATCCAAGTGGTGAGCGATTGGGTGGAGCACACCAAGCTAATTGTGCTAGCAGTTGGCTTGGATCCAAACACTGCCACCGCAGAGGATATGGATAACCTCGACGCCAGATTCTATTGCGACGGCTGCTCCGTCGCAAAGTTTCGCGTCCAGAAGGTTGCTCGTACTTGGCGAAATTGTGTAGGTTGCGATCACCTATCTGATTCTTTAATCTCTGACTCCAGAACATTCGATCTTCAATGCTAGATAATGCATCTCGGCTTCCATTCGAAATCGTCACCGTGCAAAGGTTGGACGCTTCTCTCATCCGCAGACCGAGCTACCATCGACGGCCACGAGAAGAAACACGAGCGCGTTTTGACAACATCGTGGAGCCACTTTGCAGTCTCCCTGAGAGGGGAGAAAATCAATCTCAGAGGCTATAGAGTTCGTCGTCTGCCCATGGAATGGTTTTGAGGGTGGGTGAGTTCAATAAGCGCGATTTTTGGCACGCTTTCTAAGGGACGTCATTAGCTTTCAAACTTATTCCGATTGAACGGCTTGGGGAGGCTTAATTTACCTCCTTATTTGGGGTTTCTTTTGTATTCGAGGCTTTGAAAATTTCAATCGCTTGTCGTCCACTAAGGAAGTTTTGTGGTGGGAATCAGCTATCTCTTTTGACAAGGGTGCCTGAATAGTGTACGCTTTGCTGAATCGGTGTCATCGTTGCTATGAGAGTGTTTCCTGATAGACTCGTTTTCCTCTCCACATCACTCAATAAGGGGGAAGGTACTCAGTTAGTATTGATGTAGGTTCGCAGATCGGTTCTTCCACAACAATGTGGCAATTCATAGATGTTTACCCCTTTCGGGTGGCGAGGGTTACGTGTCGTCACTTTGACTCCTGGAGGAGGATTCGCTTCGCAAGAAAGGTTAGGGTTCCTGGTTTAGACGGTTGAAGCCCGTTGCATTTCAGTATAGAGTAGTAATTTGCATGTCACAGATGACACGATCAGACGTGATCCCGTGAGTTTGCTTGGAGAGGGCTGTCGCAAGTTTCCCCCTGCAATATTCGGCTAACAACAATGGAAAATCATAAACGACTATAAAAATTTTGATGAGCGTGGATGAGAGTGGGTGAGACTGCAGGCGTGACAGGGACAATGTCCAATGCTTGCCGCCCAAACCGACCAGGGAACAGCGTTTTGCGCCTTTATCTACGCTGATACATATATCATACTACATTTGGTACTCTGTGATAGTGAAGCCAATGTCCGAACTCCATTCTCATTTAACTCATGACCGTTTCGGGCTTGCCTACGCCTCGGGTTGCCAAGGCCAGCTGAGCGCAATCGTACCGGGAATATCCCAGTGAGCAGTCGCCCTCGTGTACTCTTCAGATTCGTACAGCCGAGCCTTGGGCCACCAAATTCGAATGATGCCATTCGCCAACCTCTCCTCTTCTCCTTGGTCGAACCTCGATTCCATCACGTCGAGCACCTGCAGAGCGTTCTCGGCGAACAAGGAGGGTTCGATCTCCCACGAGAACAGCGGATTCTCCTCCTTCCGCGCGTCGACACAAATGGCCAGCTTTTCGAGGCCCGGGCGGTGTGTGGCGATGTATGCGAGGGATGCGAGCGTAACCTGCCTGTCCCACGAGTAGAGACGGAGTCGGGTGAGGTTTGGCCATGCGTCGATCATTCGTTGGAATCGAGCGTCCGTGACTCCGTCCGATCGTGAATCGGTATTGGAGTAGTCCAAGTCAAATGCCTGGAGTTCTGTCAGATCCAATAGTGGTTCCAAGGCGTTCCAGGCGAATCGCTCCCGCGCGGTCAGCTGCAAGCGGACCAGGTGTGGTCGAAAGCGTTGCAGCTCAGCCGTGACCTCCCGGTATATCTCTCCACTTTGCCAATCCACGGTTAATAGCGCCACTCGTGCTAGGCGGCCACTTGGGATGCTGCGGAGGAGGGTGCGGATCATCACCGGCCTGCCGCACGCGGTGAGTGCCGTGAGCGAGTGGAAACCCATATCGCGGGGGGCTTCTCCTCGGAGGCCAGTGCCCTCCTCCACATTTCGTACATCCAACTCCTCCAAAAATGGTAGGTCCTTCGCTCTTGCGACTATCTCCTCGATCGTAGAAAAATCCTGGATCGCCAAGCGCCGAAGATGGGTCTGAGATGCGATCGCCTGCAACCCTACATCAACTAATGCACTGGGCTTGCACTCAAACTCAAGATCCAAGTTATCGAGTGAGAATGTCTCGTTCTCGGCGATAACCCGCAGTGC
>WSTX01008121.1:0-15942 GCA_019633405.1 Tulasnella sp. 408
GAGGGATTGGAGCTCGGCTGTTGGGCACCTAGCAGTGCGCTGTGGGAGCTTGTATCACGTGATCTCGCAGTGCCTTGTGGCTTGATTCGTTTCTTCGCACCGCTTTCGAGTGTTCGAAATCGACGCGTGGTTCGCCCGTCAACCCACCGAGACCAACTCCCCTTCTTGCGTCAGAGCGACACCGTTATCGTAGTGTTTACAGCTCAGAGCTGATAGGGAACCTCTCGTACGTATTCGATGTCCCTACCTGACGCACCTGGCGAGGCAACAAGGCACGTGCCTGACTTCAAGAACGACGGCCAGCTGTTCTTCAAACACTTTGACAAGCTTCAAGATGAACTTGACGACGATAGGTCAGCTTGCTCCACTCCTACATCCACTAATTACTTAGAGTACTATTCTTTAGGGTTCGCCGGTTAAAGGACGGGCTGGAGGGCTTAGTAATCTATGCCCGAGCGTTGTACCACGAAGGCGTAACCAAAGCTATCGCTCGGCCAAGGAACCAGCAGCTTCTCCACAGTCAGGCAATCGTTCGCGTCCTCCACGTATCGGACGACCCGACCACGCTTTACCACAGTGCCGCTAGTGTGTGCAGCATTGAGGAGCTCAAGTCGCTTGCGTTCATTCACGGCGACACGCGTTCATTCAAACGACTGCAGGGCCTGCTTCGCGACTCTCTACGTGCCCCAGAACGGTCGCAAAATGACACGCCGCAGGACGTGGAAATACGGCAGGAAGACAAGAACCTCGTCATATTCGGAACCGCCTTCTTACACCTCTGCTTTTCTGTTGGATCCTTGGGACAGCTTCTCGAGCTCTCAAATAATGGCACTCAGTCTCGACCGTCCAGAAGCACCGAAACTCCGGTCTCAGGACGGGACTATTCTCCACTCAAAAGCACCCTAGCAAGGCTTTGGCGTGCGCAGGACGACAGATTTGGTCGTCAACCCTCCGTTTTTACGGCTTGCGGCTTAGCGGCCGGATTAATGTTGGGGTGCCTAGACCTCAATGCACCAGTATTTTACGAGGACTCGACGTGGCTCAACTATCGACTGGACTCAATAGCTTCAGCAGAACCCGGCTCATGGAATCAGTTGGCCCTGCTGGCACTAGCGTGCAACACCCGTGGTGGTCGCACCTTGCGGGACAGACCTGACGAGGCCTTCCGCAGAATCCAAGCTGCCTATACCACGTAAGTATACACGTTCTTGTTCTATTACGAGTTTAGTTGTTCTTATGCTAGTTCACTACTCAAAAGTCAGGAGCCCACCGGTGAACTCGCAGATGCAGTATTCCAAGCCATTCGCGGTCACATTCGTGAAAGAACGCGACTCCCAAGCGAAGTGTTTAAATTGGCCTGGAGACTCTTCGTTTGTGGAGGTGGGGAGAGGGAAGCGGAAGCCTTCCGCGCACTCGGCAACCACGTACCGTTCCTCGGCATCCTGGAGGCGAAGATACGGGATGAAGAGATGCCTCCGAGTTATCGGGCATATTTCAGAGACCTTCGGTCGGAATGTTTTGAGTTGGTCTTGGATACCTTCCGGAGTATCCCGTACGAGGAACGGTGAGTCCCATAGCGGATTGGAACTCGCGCGGTACGGTCGTGCATAAAGCTGACGCGGGATGTTCGTTTGTAGGGGTGGACTGTCAGCATCGTGGCGATTCCGCTGCCAATTCGTGTTCAGGGCCGTGGAGCACTACGCGACGTGCATAATGACTCTTAGGGACGCGCATCACGTCGAGAACGACGAGGCGCGAGATTTCGTCCGTCGCATTCGAGCGTGCTTGCCTGGCAACACGCCGACGGGTTCAACTCGTGTCGCGGGCTCCCAGGAAGCTCAGCCCGGTCTTGAATCGAGATATAAATTTGACGCGAACATTTTTGAACGTACCTGTGAGCGGTTCGACCAATTCGTGAGAGGGGCACAAGTAGGTTTTCGCGTACCCACTTTTTTGTTTTTGATATTGGCTAACATACTTCATACGACTCAGATAAAGAAGCGCTTTGCTCCAGATAACCGTTGGTGCTTCGGGCAGGACGAATGATACCCTCTGTTTAAAATGGGAAACCAGGATAGACGAGACGATATAACTACGCCAAGTACTCGAATAACCAATGTCTTTATATAGTAGCTCGAAAAGGTCTCTATACCATTTCAGCCGTAGAATAGGGAGATTCGAGCATGGAAATGAGTTTAGTGAAAGTGAGGCTTAAAAGGTGCGGTGAAGCATGATAGTGGGTGGGTCGGTATCGCCGTGAGTCGTGACGACAGGCTAAACCTTACGAGGAGAGGACCCCAGATACCCTGCTTATGACCAGTAGTGCCTGGCAGAAGAGGATTGACATGGGCCTTGTGAAGCGACCATATGCTTCGCTCTACCGTTCCTGAGGTATTCCAGAACAATAGTATCCGGACATGTAACTTGAGGCGCGGATGAGCAGAGTTCGGAGATAAGTGGCAAAATACGGCCAGCCGGAGTGTTATATTACATAGTTGTTCGGATGGGAACCTCACCTGCAAGAGTCCAGCGACGCAGGGTTCAATAGATCTCAAAGAACGAAATGAGAAGAGGAAGCTTCCCACCAGCACTATCTAATTTCCAAAGCAGTTGGAATCGAGAACGAGAACGGAGAAAACGGACTTGAGTTGAAGGGTGTCTGGGAGGACGCGGAGCGGGGCTCGGGTGATTGCGGGTATTCACGTGGGTAACAAAGCCAGGCGCGAATGTGGTTCCATCACCAACCTCGCTATCAATACCCCCCCCCTGGAGCTCCTCGTCTCGACCACTCAATTACGGGGGGGCCGAGATCCCACACAAAAACTGATACCCACAATCTACCTACAACCTCTGTTGCTCTGTTCCGCATGATCCAACCTTCCCCCAAAGAAGCGCCTGCTGCGCCAAACTTCGAGAAGGACGCCCAAGAATTCTTTAAACACTTTGATAAGGTCCAAGAGGAAACAGATTCAGACCTGTTCGTGGAAAACCGCCTCTATGCCTAGCCGAGTACTATAAATCCGTTCTCTTAGGGTTCAACGTCTGAGGGGCGGGCTAGATGGATTACTTATCTACGTGCGTGTGATGCATGAGGCTGGCCAATCTTCAGGCCCGCTTACGAACGATCTCAATCAGGCCGGTTTATTCGCCGGTGTGAACTCCGCATTTCTGCTCTATACGTTGCCGAATCTCAAACCGAATCCTGCCGACGACACAAACGCACTTCTCCAGCAGCTCATTCAGTCCATTATGCTTCCAAATCAGTCGAGTTCGATTTATCTGCCTTCGTCCACCTTCGTTCCGAAACGTCGTGACATCCTGGTCAATCGCTTGTACACAGTGAGCTTATGCTTATCTCTCATCGTGTCGCTCATAGTCGTTTGGGGGAAGCAGTGGCTGGTAAACTATCAGTCAAAAGGCACTTGTGGTGTCGAACAGCATCGTTGGGCTCGATTTTGTCGATTCCGAGCAGCCAAGCATTGGGGACTTGTCCAAACCCTGGAACTGGCCCTCCCCCTGATTTTCATATCAACGATATTCATTTTCGGATGGGGACTCACGATACAGTTCATATACTTCGGTCCCTGGGCTGGATTTATTCCACTGTGGCTTGTGATCGCAGTAACCGTCCTAATCGGGGGCATCCTACCTCTCACGTCAATACTCGACCCCTTCTGCCCTTATCACACACCCCTCTCTGAGCTATTACTGATCAGTCTTAAGATTGCTTTCTTGAGTCTACTAGGCCTATTCTGCCTGGTAAGGGCATGTTTACCTAGGCCCAGAGAAGAAAGCATTTGGCATTTATTGGAAGATTGGATCAACCATCCCCATCTCCGGATATGGGGACCCGATGAATATGTCGTCCGTTCTCGCGACCGGAACAGAAGAAGGAGCCCGGAGGTATCTGCTGACGAGGATACATGTGAGGATCAGCACTAATGTGCGCCGTTGATTCTCAGGCCACCGGTGATCGAGAACACGAAGCGAACCAGACCTTTGTCGAAGTAATTACGACAAACCAGGTCGACGAGATGACCGACGGCACTGGAGCTAGAATGCCTCAGACCCAATTCAGCTATATCATTCGCTCGATAGCTGAATGGCTCGTCGAGTCTCAAATCCAACGGCAGCACAAACGACCCGGAAACCCACAAACCCTACGCAAACATGCAATCGTTCACGTTTTCAGAGTGTCCGGCGACCCTGAGGCCCTCTATTACGCTGCGGCTAGTGTATGCTGTGTGGAAGAGCAAAAATCCCTGCATTTTATCTATAGCAATGAGGAGTGCCGCGAGCGACTGCTGCTCCTATTTCTCGACGCGGTACCGTCCGCGCAGGGGGAGTACGAGCGAAAGGCGCTCGATGTTATTGCAGACAGACAAAAGGATATTGTGGTACTTGGGACTGCGATCTTTCACCTCACCTTTTCCCTCGGAACATCTGCAAGGCTCAGTGAAATCTTGGATACCGGCAGAAAGCGGACTTCCCCACCTACCGCAGAGAGGGACAGTATTCGTCAAGTAGTGCACGGTTTGGCATGTCTATGGTATGTGCGAGATGACAGACTTGGCCAACAACGTTCGGTTTTTACCTCGACTAGTCTGGCGGCTGGGTTACTGTTGGGTTGCCTTGGCTTTAATACACCGATTTTCTACGAAGAGTCAAGGAGCCTCACTTACTTATTAGACTCGATATCGTCAGCCGAGCCTGACTCCTGGAATCAGTTGGCTCTATTGGCCTTAGTGTGTAACACCCGCGGCGGTCGCACCATGTGCGACAGAATAGACGCAGGCTTCCGCAGAATTCAAATAGCCTATATCACGTGAGTATCCGTCTCTTTGTTTCTTGAGAGCACGTCATATTAAAGTTTCTTTCGGTGCCTAAGCCGGAAACCCAGTGGTGAACTGGCGGATGCCGTAGATCATGCGATCCAAAGTCACATTCAAGAAAAGACACGACTTCCATGCGAGGTGTTTAAATTAGCCTGGAGGCTCTCCGTTCACGGCGGTGGAGAGATGGAAACAGAGGCGTGCCGCATGCTCGGCACCTGTATTCCCTACCTCGGCATCCTGGAGGAGAAGGTCCGAGATAAAGATATGCCTTCAAGTTATCGGGATTATTTTAGAGGGCTTCGCTCGGAATGTTTTGAAGTCATGTCGGGGACTCTTCTTGGTATTTCCCATGCTGAGCGGCGAGTGCAGTGCCCGTTTAGGTGCCATCGTGAATCTTACTCTCAACTATTTGATAGGATGGAAGACTCAGCGCCGTGGCTGTTCCAAGCAAAATCTGTGTTCCAAACTGTCAATCAATATGCGATATTCGTAATGGCGCTAGGAGACGCGCGTCATGGTACGAATCGCGAAGCACTCAGTTTCATTCGACGCATCAGAGCCTTGCTGCCAGCTGGTCATCCAAAGGATCCGAGGGGTGCGGGTCGCGCCCAAGCCCAGAGCCCGTCAGAGACTGCGTACAGATTCGAGGTCAAGACCTTCGAGGAAACGTGCGAGAGATTTGAATCTTATGTCAGATCAGGGCAGGTAAGGCGTCCAAGTTTTTGACTAGTCCTCGCAGCCATTGACCCCAGACTAACTGCACAGATCGAGAGGCGGCTAGATCCGGAGGGTCGTTGGTGTTTTAGTTAGGTAGAGCTATGTCTTTCGGGATGAGGCCAGGCCGTCCCATGATGGTCACGGACGTAAATAGCAGGGAGTAGCAAAAGAATACGGCAGAAAAGAAAGTGTAAGATATAAAATAGTTCGCGCACAAGAGAAAATAAGCCAGTTACGAGACGAGTCGTCGTGTTGGTGAACGTGCCCGAGTTGATAGGTACCGCTAAATATTCGAAATGATGGTGTGGGATCACTCACTGGGCAGACGGTGGGGAGCAGGACGAGCATCAACGAAACGACTTTTGTGCGATCGCCGTCGAAACATTCGCCCGTGTCGTTGAAGCAAAGTGCAGGAGCGCGGTGCATTCTTGTCGTGGGAATGCGAGCTCTGAGAGAGGTGGTAGTGGAGTCGGCGCGTCCGAAATCAGACTGGGACCGAGAGTAGCAGAGCACCGGACGCCGTTGCGGTGCAACGCACCGCAGATCGTAGAATGAAAGACAGAAACAGTGGGAGAAGAGAAATGTAAGTGACGATCAATCCACGCGCGTGGTGTCTACCGCAAGTAATGCCAAGCATCCCGTACGACGAACAGTGAGCAGCGTGATAGATTAGGACCTGCTCCACAAGTAACCTCGAGAGCTAACGCTAGAATTTTTTTTTCGCTGGAGGGGAGGACTATCAGCATCGTAATGATGGCGGACCCAATTTGTGTGCCGAGCCGTTGGGTACTGCACGAGTCGACGTGTATAATGACCCTCAGGGGCTCGTTTCGGTGCGGCGCCTCAGTTTGCGAGCGTGTCAGCCTAGCAACAATCAACAGGGCTTAGACCGTGCCGTTCTCCAGGCAGCTGAGTCAGGAGGCATAAGTGACTCGAACATTCTTTGAACGTATCTGTCAACGGTTCCGCATTTCCTGAGGAGGGGGCACAGGTAGGGCCTTCATCTGTTCCCCCTTTTCGAACGGCTCACGAAATCTGCACTGCGTAGCTACGGCAGCGCTTTTCTCCTGGCGATCGTTGGTGTTTCAGGCAGGACGCACAAGGACAAAGATTTTCCTTCTCTTGACCTTCACGTCGACTTAGGGGGATCAAGCTCATGAAACTCGGCCGGGCAAATCGGCGTGCAAAAACTAGGTTAATAGGTGGAGGGTGACTAGAGACATGGGGTGGCATGAACAAGTCATTCGCCGGAGGGAAATTTTGGAAGTGGCTCATCATGACCAAGGCGTTCAAACCGTGCTTTCCCGGGTTTCCCAAAGGGAGACCGCTGTTGAACCTGCCTTCATTCGAATCATCTCTCCTAGACATCGCTGGTGAACCCCATTCCGTGACTCTCAGGACAAGTATAAAGGGAGCCCTCAAAGTATACGGGTTTTCCATCTTGACAACAGCCACAGGGCCCGAGGGACCTGCTATGAGCAACCATTGAAGCCAATTCCGGGTGTTCCAATGCGAACCGTACACATCCTGTTCATTCAAGACCAATCCTTAAACCTCAGTCTCGCTTGCTTGTTCTCTCTCCCCTATAATCAGATCAACCGGTAGAGCGCAAGATCAACTACAACATTCAGATGGCACCAACGACAGTGTGCAATGAAGCGCCAGCAACCACGCCTCCGGACTTCGAGAAGGATGCCCAGGAGTTCTTCTCGTATTTTGAAAAGACCCAAAATAAATTAGACGATGATATGTTGGTGTATACTACTCTCCGCATTCCCGACCACTAATACGAGGTTTCAGGATTTGGCGGTTAAAGGAAGGACTCGACGCCTTGCTCGTTTATGTGCGTTTCTCGCTTTACGTAATCATGCCTGCCACTTACGAAAAAAAATCAATAGGCAGGTCTATTTGCATCCGTCAACGCTACCTTTCTTATCTACACGCTCCCAAACTTAAGTCCAGACCCCGCTGACATCACAAATGAGCTTATTTCCCAGCTCATCCAGTTGACCATTTCGCCAAATCAGTCTGCAACTATTCAACTCCCTTCGGCTACATTCACTCCGGACTCGAAGGACCTGATCGTCAATAGGTTGTTCTCGTTGAGCCTATCACTATCCCTCCTTACGGCTTTCTTCATTGTTTGTGGAAAGCAATGGCTGGGAAACTACCGAGGCAGAAATGGGGCGGGTGTGGAGCGCTGGGATCAGTTAAACCGAGATCGGGGTGCCAAGCGTTGGAAGCTTGTCGCAGCCCTCGAGTGGCTGCTACCTCTTACGCTCATATCGAGCTTGGTAATATTTGCAATTGGTCTCGGAAGCTTTGTGGGAAGGATTGATTACCAAGCGGGATGGTACTCCACCTTTCCCCTCTGGCTGGGTTACTTGCTCGTTGTATTCGCGGGCGGCGCGCGCCTCTTCGACCCCTGGTGCCCGTATTACACACCCCTGAATGCGATATTCTCCCCTTGGTGGCGCGGGTGCATAGTAGTAGCCGTTGGTATTGTGGGCTCCGTTGCATTATCTATAGTGGCGCTGCGACACGTTTGGAATTTGTTCTACGTTTGGATCCAGGATGTTCCACATCGTGCGTTGGCATTTATAACCAATCGGATGAGGCGCAGGAGGTGCTGGGCCTTCGGTCGGACGATACAAGAAGACCAGCATTCTGGGGTATCTGGATCCAGCTCGGATGCCGATGATCTAGAAGGAAGCCATCAGGCAAGCCTCCGACGGCCGTGTGGGACCTCGGCCAATCACGCATCCGACTATACCAACAACTCGGACCGGGTACCCGTAAGTGCCACTATAGAATACAATCTAGCATTCATGAGATATGTATGTCGGGCCGCTCTAACGAAGTCCGTTCCCTTCATCTGGAGGGATTTGGAAGCCTTTCACGGCGATGCAATCGTTCAGATTCTCAACTTTTCAAGAGACAAAGCTGCCACGTACCACACGGCCGCTAGTATCTGCACCATAGGAAGTGCTCATAATCTTAATGTCATATTAAGAGATGAGCTTTCTCGCGAGCATTTAACGTTCCGGTTTCGCGAGGCCGTCCGCGCCCTATCCCGGTCACATAAAGAGGGAAGGCGGGAAAGAACTATCGGGGAGCATCAAAAGAGGGTTGCAGTCTTTGGAACTGCCCTTTTCCATCTCTACTTTTCCGTTGGATCCTGGGCATTGGTCCATGGGCCCACAATAGCCCCCCTCGGCGACCGACCAAGTACCACCCCTCGAATCGCAAAAAAAAGGTTCGAGGAATACAAGATCTTGCACTTGAAGAACGACTTGGAATGGCTTCGCCATGTTCTCGACAACATACTTGGCATTCAGCCAACCTTTTTTACATTAATGCGCCTAGCAGCTGGGTTGCTATGGACAAGCATTGACCCTGCCGTCTCGATCTTCGATGAAGCATCGAGTCTCGTCGACTTTCAATCGGAAGCAATAGCCTCATTACATTTCATGCTATGGAGCCAGTTGGCCCTTTTGGTGTTGGTGTGCAATCGCAGGGGGAGAGGGACAAACGATAGGTCCATCCAGGAACACTTCCTAGAAATCCAAAATGCGTACAATACGTGAGTATCTTCCTTAAATTTCTTGTCGTATCACTCTTAAGATAGGTTTGCTTTCAAAGTAAGGCACCCACCAATGAGCTTTCAGATGCGGTATACCAAGCCATCCGAGGTCATCCGGGTGAAAAGACTCGACTTCCCAGCGACGTCTTTAGGTTGGCGTGGAAGCTGTATGTTCAAGGGCGTCAAGGTGAACACACTGCGCGTGCCCTTGGCAGCCGTGCCCCATTCCTTGGGATTCTGGAGTCCAAGGTACGGGACGATGAGAAGCCAGTGGCTTATCGGGAGTTCTTCCGATGCCGGCGTTCAGAATGTTTCGAAGTTGTGTTGGATACTGTTCGAAGCATTCCCTATGCTGAACGGTGAGTTCAGGTTCTGGTGAGGCGTCACAGTGGGCCTAATACGCAAAATGTTTGATAGGATGGAAACCTCAGCGTCGTGGCGGCCCCAAGCAAAATTTGTTTTCAAAGCTGTCAACCATTACGCGATGTGCATAATTGAACAAGGAGATGCGCGTCATGCTGAGAATCGCGAATCACTCGGACTGATTCGGGGCATTAAAGCCTTGGTGCCGCCGATAGATCCGGCTCGTGCCGATCCCGCACAAGCCCAGGGCGCGTCAGAGACGGAGTACAGATCCGAAGCCAAGGCCTTCGAGGAGACGTGCGAGAGATTCGAGTCATTTATTAGAATAGGGCAGGTACTATGTGGCGGTTCTGTTCCTAGTCGTCGCATCCGCTGACCCGAGGTTTATCCCACAGATCAAGCGACGCTTAGCTCCAGAGGACCAGTGGTGTTTCTCCAGGACGAGCTTGGATTTTCGAGATGAAGCCTGACCGTTCCACGATGGTGACGTACGTCGGTGGGAGAACATAGTATAGTGATACGACAGATAAATATAAAAGGAGTGTTCGGGATATATAATAGTCACGCTCGTTGCACGAGAGAGTTTAAGCTAGTTGCGAGACGAGTCGTCGTAAAGGTGATAACAGCTAGCAGGACGATTAGGTACCGAATCCAGTCGGATTTATCCACACTACACAGCCATAGAGTTCAGTATGCGAAAGCTCGTGGAAGTCAACTTGATGACCTACTATTATAGTACTGAGCGACAGGTACGTTCGACTGGGTGGAGCTGTGAGATCAAACGAATACATGAAGGGCAGGGTAATGTTGAACAGGAGGTGGGCAAAGGACGAATATATACGGTGAGCCTGACAAGATTTTTCATCAGTCTCTTGTAAGAAAAGTGGAAGGGGGCAGTGGACTTACGATACGTTTGGCACCAAGAAATGGACAGTGGCGATCCATCTTGAGCGTTCGCTACAAAGATGCGTTCGTTCGAGTTTTAGGGCCCAGCACTACACGACAGAGAGGGTAAGTAATCCGATTTCTCTGACTTGCCAGGAGCAAGCTTTGAGAATTCGTTCGAAGCTGAGGTCCCATTTATGCTCTCGCCAGACTAATATCCTCCCCATCGCATCTTCATCTTCCTCCGCTGCTCGTTTTTGAAACCGACTGTCCTCGAGAGTTGGCGCTTTCGCTCCGTCCCTGGCCACGCGTCTCAGACAACGAGTAAACAACAGCGATGAAGGCCAGGGTGTATTTGACGGATGAGTGAACGAGCGTTCGAGGGCGTGGTAGGTGGTACCTAACAAGCGTGATGAACAAGGGGATATGCGGGCCGATGATTGAAGCAACGGGAACTGCGACGAAAGGGGTGCTGTCAGCGGCCGCGAATGTCACCCAGCGACGAAAGCCACTCACCACAAGTTGAAATGGATGCAATCCATCCTTTCTTCTTCACGCCATTCACTCCTGAGGTGTCATCAATAAATACCCGTCGGTGAGTAGTCATCTCCCAGTTTCACCGTACGTGATCGACGACCGGATGCGGACGGCGGTCGGGATTCAAACGCGTAGAAGCTTCAGATTCGACGTTGGATTGGATGCAGAGACCGCCATATAAGCCTTTGTGGAAGGTATGGAGAGTATTTGGAATGCTTGAAATCGGAAGTGGAAACCGGAACCAGCTGATGGTGTCGCACGTCACTGGGCAGCGTGCGGGGCGCAGCGCGCTCTTCGACCAAACAAAGCGAGGTTTATGCACTCGCATCGAAAGAGTCGCCAGCGCCCTCGAAGCAGATTTCAAGAGCCCGATGCATTCTCGTCGAGGAACTGCGAGCTCTGGGAGGGGTGGTGATGATCACTGGTGGAGTCGGCGGGTCGGACATCGGCACGATCGGACTGGAAAGCCTTTCGCGGTCAATTGTGGGGCCGGATAGAGGGAGGCGGAAGCTTATTGCGCACTTGGCAACCACGTGCCCTTTCTTGGCATCGGGTTCGAGATCGGGGTGTTTGAATTCAGAGGCTCGGAATGCTCCTAGCTCGTCTTGGACATCGCGTGCGGGCGTGCTTGTCCAGTCGTCGGGTTCAACTCGTGTCACCAACCTTCAAGATATTCAGGGCACTTCTGAATCGAGGTGTAGCTTTGATGCTAACGGTTTCGAACCTACTTAAAAGATGTTCGATCAGTTCGTGAAAGGGCACAGGCAAGCTTTTATCTGTTTGCTTATTTCGAATGGGCTCCTACATTTCCCACTGCACAGACAAGATGACTTCAGATTATCGTTCGTGCTTCAGGCGGGACGGACTGTGCCCTTTGTTTTGACCTCCCCATCTCTCGCTCCCGTTGACCTACGATGGTACTACCGTGCACGTGGTAAAACCACAGTAACCAGGATGGCATGGCAATACGGAAAATTGTAACGGATGGAAATTCACAATCTCTGTAATAGTTCGAGAATCCCAGAAAATGCTTAAGCCTAGGGATTGAGTCAGGTATCAGGCGTAAACAAATGGCCAAGGTTCAATTTCCACGTCGAATATGCTCGCGATCGGAAGCAGTCTTAATATGGGTGGCTTCATCACTCGACCACAGCCTCAGACTCACGCCGGCACTGCAGACCACACAAAACCGAACTTCCCTCTCCCTCCCGTTCCCCAGCTTCTCGAACGCAGAAGAGAAAGGTGCCTATACTCCAGCTATCTCATACTACAAGCGATAGCAGTTCTTGCCCCAAATGGCCTCGACCTCTCCCCGCGCGGAAGTGCCAACTCCGCCAGACTTCCAAACGGATGCCGAGGAATTCTTTAAACATTTTGACGAGATCCAACAGGAGCGTGATAAAGATTTGTGAGCGCAAAATACAGTTATCACCATGAAAACCACTTGAACTCAGCTCGTAGGGTGCTTCGGCTCAAGGATGGTTTAGATGCCCTACTCATTTATGTACGTCTGACGTCTTACCGACACTGGTGTTCCCACAACCAACAGCCCATC
Source organism: Tulasnella sp. 408 (assembly GCA_019633405.1). Taxonomy (NCBI): domain Eukaryota; kingdom Fungi; phylum Basidiomycota; class Agaricomycetes; order Cantharellales; family Tulasnellaceae; genus Tulasnella; species Tulasnella sp. 408. The sequence continues at coordinate 12,476 of WSTX01008121.1, forward strand.
CCATTAAATAGGGAGGTTTATTCTCGGCCATCAACTCCGCATTTCTTTTCCATACACTTCCCGGCCTCAGGCCGAACCCTGTGGATGACACAAATGCGCTCATCTATCAGCTTTTACAGCAAACCATTGCAAGGAACGAGTCCTCTGAAATCTACCTTCCGTCTGACACATTCAAACCGGAGCGCGATGACGTCGTAACCAACCAATTATTCTCGATCAGTCTGATCATATCACTTCTAGGCTCCTTTGCAGCTACATTGGGGCGGCACTGGCTCACAGGTTACCTCTCTAAAAGTGGGGGTGGACTGGATAATGAACGTTGGATCCAGCTCAATCGATCAATTGGAGCTAACCGGTGGCACCTCGCACATTTCCTCGAATCGATCTTACCGCTGACCATACTGACAGCTTTGTTCCTTTTCGCGACTGGATTCGTATTTCATTTGAGCCTTCATCAGCCCGAGGCCAGCCTGATCATCGGTTTCTTCTGGGGCGGTACTATCGTGTACCTCGTTGGAGGCCTCATCTATCGCTTGGTGGACCCATTTTGCCCTTATCACACGCCTCTCGAAGTGTTATTACGAGCGATTTGGGCCGTTACAATCTTCCTCTTTGTGGCTTGCTACCAGCTGCTCAAATGGGCACTGTCGAGCATTTGGATTTGGTTGGGTGGACCGGCTTGGAGAATCTTTGTCGACCCCTTGAAAAAATGGGGCTCAAAACTACGTGCCCTACAGCCACAGCGGAGTCAAGAGGCATTTTACTCAAGCGAAAGTATTGCAAGCCAGCGTATAGGAACCAGATCAGGAGACATAACTGGTCACATTAAACTTCAAGTGGAACCAATAACGGTGGAACGTGAGTAATCACAGGACTCCTCGAAGGAGATAACATGCACAGAGCCCTAGCAGTCTGATATTTGTGCTCATAGGGAGTCGCTCCAAAATCTTATCAAACCTCTGGGCAAGATCATTGGTGCAGCCGAAACCCCGAGAGATCCTTCACGCGCACGCCATCATGCATGTTCTTCATGCATCTCTAGACCCAATTGCCTTATACCATGCTGCATCTAGCTTGTGCAGTATTTCGGACCTACCCTCTCTTACACTCATCCTAAAGGATCGTGTTTCTAGAGATCGGCTCCAAGATTTGCGGGACACTGCCAGGCGCGCTGCGGATCGATTACCCAAAAGAGGTACCACAGTGGACGAAGTTCAAGAAACCGAAAAGCGTTTTGTTGTTTTTGAAACTGCGGTGCTTCACCTGTACTTTTCCTCCTCCTCGGGGACACTCGGTGAGCCCCTTAAGAGGCTAACGCCACGGCACTCAGCCTAACTCCCAATCTCTTTAGGGAGTGAAGCCAATCCCTCCCACAAAGACAGGTACGCAGATATAAAGCGCGATTTGGCAAGGCTGTGGTATTCGCAGAACGACAGATTTGGTCACCAGCCTCCTGCGTTTACATCCACTAGTCTGGCAGCGGGTGTCCTCGTGGGATGCCTGGACCCTTGCACGTCACTATTCCACGAAGAGTCGCGGTCACTCAGCTATCGATTGGAGTCAGCATCTTCGGGATACATCAATTTCTGGAATCATCTGGCTTTATTGGCACTGGCATGCAATACCCGTGGAGGCCGGGCGATGAGCGAAGACACGTATGACGGCTTCCGCAAAATCCAAAGGGCTTACGTTACGTGAGTCTCAGCTTTCCATTATCTTGATTCAATATCCCTATCGCTAGTTTTGCTTTTCAAAGCAAAGAGCCCACAGACGAGCTCGCAGATGCTGTAAATCAGGCCATTCGAAGCCACGTGGGTGAAAGGACTCAACTACCGTGCGCTATATTTAAACTGGCCTGGAAACTGTTTGTCCATGGACGTCAAGACGGAAATGCCGCGCGAGCATTTGGTCGGCGCGTCCCATTCCTTGGCATTCTAGAAGCCAAGATAAGGGACGACGAGAAGCCTATTGACTATCAAGAGTATTTCCGGGGCCTGCGCTCAGAATGCTTTGAAGTCGTGCTGCATACTGTTCGTAGTATCTCCTATGCGGAACGGTGAGTGCAGGTCGCGGTGCGGCTTCACCGTAGCTGTCTAAGACGCAAAATATCTACTAGGGTAGAAGACTCAGCCCCCTGGCGGTTCCAAGCAAGATTTGTGTTCAGGGCTGTCGACCACTATGCAATGTGCATCATGGCGGAAGGAGATGCCCTTCATGGTGATAATCTGGCAGCGCTCGATTTCATTCGATCCATTAGAGCCTTGATACCACCGATGGATCCGGCTAGTATCGATCCTGCACAAGCCCAGAGCCCGTCGGAAGCGGAGTATAGATCCGAGGTGAAGACATTTGAGGAAACGTGCGAGAGATTTGAAGCTTTTATTCGGTCAGGACAGGTACGACGTGGCAATTTAAGTTCTGCTCGCATCCACTGACCTGAGGTGTACCGCGCAGATCAAGCGACGCTTGGCTCCAGAGGATCAGTGGTGTTTTTCCAGGACGAGCCTGGCATTTCGAGATGAGCTTGACCGTGCTGCGACGGTAACGGACGTTGATTGGAGAAAATAGTATATTAATACGACAGAAAAATAATAAAAAGAGTGTTCGGGATATCGATATAAAATAGCTCGTGCACGAGAGGAAATAGGCTAGTTACGAGACGAGTCGTCGTGTAGGTGAATGTCCTCGTGTTAATAGGTATCGGTAAATTCCTGGCAGGATGCAAGGGGGAAAAAAGACCTAGCGAGAGTGAGCGTATCACATCTTAGCGAGTTCCTCTGCCAGTCTATCAAGTTGCCTCTTCGCCACGGGGTTAAATTCGAACGTATAACCATCTCCCTTTCTGTTCACGAGAACAAATCACCGTTAGTCCTCGTTTCCACAGGAATGAAGAGATATTTAGATCGGTTACACACCCTTTTCCACCGCAAAGAATCAGGTTCAGCCACCACTTCCAACCGCTCACACTTTTCTTCCCACCGCCAAAGACTTCTCCCCAATTCTGACGGATTGATCCGAGGTCGTACAGTCGAATCCTACCAGCAGCATAACGAACACGCCGACGTTGAGCGGACGATAAGAGGTGCTCTTGAACACGTCCAGATTGGGGCAGTTGGTGTGCCGTTGTCGAAGAATTGGACGTTGATGCTTGTGACGGATCAGTGTGCTTAGAAAGGGATGACGATGACTCCGAGAAGCTTATTCGGTCAGGGGGTGGAGAGGGGAAAAAGTAAGGTGAGTCCGGACGTTGACGTTGAGGTGGGGAGACGGGGGAATGTGAGATGGGGGCTTGGATCGGGAGCGGAGGGATGTGTCGGAGGATTAGGAAGGGGGTGAGCTGTTCGAGGGTCGTTTGGTTCGTTCTGGAGTTACGAAAAGTCAGAGAGATATAAGAGTTGGAGAAAGTATACCCGCTTACGAGATGAGATAGACGTGATACCCCCAGAACGAGCCGATCATAAAGCCGA
>WSTX01008122.1:0-15890 GCA_019633405.1 Tulasnella sp. 408
GGGGATGCGTAAGGCTGATGGTTTGAGGGGAGCGGGGACGCGTAATGCTAGTGGTTGGGGGTGTCGCGTGGTTGGGGGGTAAACGACGGTGGCGGCAAGCTTGTTCGAGAAGATGCAAGGGACACATAAACAAGGGAAGGGGACGGTTGGTAGCGACTGAATTAGAGTAGCGCTGACTAAGAGTAAACAGGGGAACAGAGCGAGGACGCGTAAGGTTGGTGGCTGGTGATGTCGCGTAGGTCGGGGTAAACGACGGTGGCGGCAAGCTCGTTCGAGAAGATGCAAGGGACGCGTAAATGAGGGAAGGGGACGGTTGGGATCGACTGGATTAGAGTAGCACTGACTAAGAGTAAACAGGGGAACAGAGCGAGGACGCGTAAGGTTGGTGGCTGGTGGTGTCGCGTAGGTCTGGGTGAACGACGGTGGCGGCAAGCGCGTTCGACAAGATCCAAGGGACCCGTAAAACAGGGAAGGGGACAGTTGGGATCGACTGAATTAGAGTAGCGCTAACCAGGAGTAAGCAAGGAACAAAGCGGGGACGCGTAAGGTAGATGGGTTTGAAGAAGGGGAGCACGGAGTGAACAGGGAGGGGGGGACGCGTAAGGTTGGTGGCTGATGATGTCGCGTGGGTCGGGGTGAACGAGTGTGGCGGCAAGCGCGTTCGCTAAGATACAAGGGACGCGTAAAGAAAGGGAGGGACGGCTTGCGAGAAGAGCGTGGAAGGAGTGCAAAGCGGGGACGCAGAAGGTGATGACCACTGACGGTTTGGAGAGGGGCGGGGGGTCGAGCATGAACGACGATGGCGGCAAGCGCGTTCGAGAAGATACAAGGGACGCCTAGAGCGAGGAAAGGGGACGTTTAGGAGCTGGGTGGGGACGTTTAAGGGTTGAGTGGGGACGTTTAAGGGTTGAGTGAGGACGTTTAAGGGACATGTTGGCCGGTGCAGAGCAGTGGTACCCGGAGGGGGGGACGTATAACTTGCAGGGGCCGTAGCTCGGGAACGGCTGCAGTGGTAAGGATGATTTATACACCGTTCGAATCGCAAAATAAAGGGCTATAATATGTCAAAATAACTTAAGGTAATGTGGTGGGGGACGCTATGGTATTCGTAAGTGGCGCGTGGCGCCACAACGCCGGAAAGTTCGAAGGTAGGGCAAGTTGGGGGACGTATATATGAGTGCTAGGTATGTAGCTATTGGGTCAGGTAAGGATTTTGGGGGTGGGTGGTATTGGGGGGGCATACTGGGGGCGAGTTGTATTAGCGGACCCCAACCCCTTCGCGGCCACGGCGACCCCGCTCTCCATGGACGTCGACCCTACGTCGACAGAGGTCACGAATAATGGCCTCAACCTCCGCTCCTTCTGGGGCATCCGCTCTCCCCCTCCTCCCTCGTCCCTTCCTCCCCTTTCCTTCCGAGGTCGGAGTAATCCCATCCTCGCCCCTCTCCCCACTCCTAGCGCGGGCTTAGTAGGAGGTTTCGACCTTCCTGCGACGTCGGCTTATGCCGCAGCCCACACCGATCAAGCAGACCACGCCGAAGAAGTTGCCATCTTCGCTGCCGTCGGTGAATGCAAGTCCGTTGAGGACTTTGCTGCGCTAGTCCCCGAACCATATCGGGACACTGCCAAAGCCTTCCTCCTTAAAATAAGGACGAATCTTCAGCGTGCAGAGGATTTGTCTAAGAGGGCTGCGGCGCTGGCGAAAGCTGTCTCTGACGGCGATCCCAGTCTCATCCCCGAGCTCGCGGGGTTTCGTGCCCCTGCATACCAATGGCCCAAGGCTTTCCCCAAGGGCCAAGAGTATAGCGACTCGCTAAAGACTAGGTCTAAAGCTTTTGTCGCATCTTGCGCGGATATCCTCCTAGAGGCCGCCCAGGATGAGCTCGCCCTTACGGAGTCCGCTGTCTCCGAAGGAGTTGTCGCGGCGTTTATAGCCGACACCCTGCACCCCATCTTCAAGGCCACGGCCAAGAAGAAATGGCTAGGGTTTACCAAGGGCAGCGGTGGCAAGCTGATCTCTAAAACCCTCGATGACGACAACTCCCCCGCGCATGCCAATTTCGTTCGCGCCTGTAGCTGCCCTATATGCCGTGCCCTCCTGTCCATTGCCTCTGTCCCCCTCACAAGCTTTACTCTGACCTGCTGCCGTGCCTGACATACCTACCTCACAGTCACCTGCCGTTCCTCACCCGTCCTAACCTTAGCGTTCTGTGTGGCATGCTGATGCCTATCTGGCCGTCCATTGCTGCATCCTCGTAAGCTTTACTCCGACCTGCCTCAGCTGCTGTGATCCTGGTCCATCACCCCTTCCCCTGCCCGCTCCTAAGCTTTACTCCGACCTGCTCAAAATGTCTGATGTACCTACCCCGCCATCACCTGTGTTGCACCTATCATCTGTTGCACCTTCGGAGGTTTGGACCCTAGTGAGGGCTGACCCTAGGTATTTAGGTACTGTGTTGCATTTCTATATGTATTCAGGGTGTAGCATTGTGTTTACCTTGGCGCACAATGCATGTGTTTGGTCTCCTTTTATGATTTTTCCATGGTTTCTCCTGTATGAATATGGTGGGAGTGGATAGAGGGGAGTCTTCTTACTTGCTACAACTCCCCCTCCCCCTCATCTGTCCATTTCCAGCAGTCAGAAGTGTCTAAGTGATGCGTTTAAGAGAGGCTTCTTCTTGGACCCCCCCCCTTGTTCTAGCATCTTTCCGGCCTTGTTCCCTCAATTTTGCTATGTAGAGTTGCCAAGGAAAAGCAAGACCGTGAGAGGACAGGAGTTCATGGGTGTTTCTGTGTTTTCAGAATTACCCAAGCTGCTGAGGTAAACAGAGACATGCAAACATGTAAGAATGGGACATGCAAGCTGGTGGAGATGCCTATGCTCTCAAGTCTAGGAGGAAGGTATTTGACTACTCCAAGTCTTCCATGCACTTGCAGAGAGGCAGACAGGATGCAAGCTGAAGCGGTTCAGGGATGATAAGGGAGAGCATGCTGAGATTGTTTGGATGGAGGGCCTATGTAATATGCAGAAGGAACAGCAAGGGCAAATGGCACACCCCAGAGGTGTATCTATTTAGGTTTTGAGAATGGTACAAGGGCTGACATGTTATAACTCAGGGACTGACAAGTTCGTCATCTCCCAGGATTGGTTTTCAATGAGGATGAGTTAACTTCCAGGCATTACCAGGAGAGATAAAGAAGACCAGGCTTTTGTCCACATTATTCAAGCACATCACTCAGTGACCAATGCTGCACTCATGTGTTCATTTCTGAAGCCTTGAGCAACAAGACAACCCTTGTGGCGCTGTACAAACCCATCAACATTGCACCTAACCTTGAATACTCATTGGGAACCAAGAGCATTCGAATCAGGAGGCACCTGCACAAGTACCCAAGCTCTATTCTTGAGGAACCTTGAATACCCATATGGAGCCTATTGCTTTGCGGCCTGGAGGGAGTTTGACGAGTTCCCAAGTGCCATTGTTGACGTGGGCTTGGATTTCTGTTATCGCAGCTTCAAACCACTTGTCTTTGTCAGGACATAACATGGCTTCTCGGAATGATTGAGGTTGGGTGTTGTCAGCGGCGACCTTGAAGGCTCATCCAGCGGCTTGTTCCCACATGATGATTTCCTCGTTTGGGTAAATGAATTCCAGTGCCTGAAGAACTTCTTCGTCAGAGGGAGGATTGGGAGTGTCTTCCATTTCAACATCCGCTCCATCAGATGGTGGCTCAGGGGTGATCTCCATTTCGACTTCTGCCTCTGAGTTTACGTTCTGTGGAACGCTGAGACCCAGGAGATTTGTTGTCGTAAAAATCATCTTTGTCATGATCCATTTGGTGCTATTGGCCGCTTCCTGACGGTTCTGGGCTTTCGGAGTCGTCTTCTTCCTAATCGCTCAGCCTCTGTCAGTTGTGCCTTTCCCTTTTTGCTCTTTTTGGGTGACTTGGTGTAATTGAGTGGGATTGACGCTGGTGGAGTCCCCGATACAGATGGTGACACTGGTTCCTCCTTGATCTTCTTGTCCTTTCCTTTCCTTTTGTAACCGATGCCTCGTTGCTTGTTGCCGCTCTCGGTAGGGGATCGCTGTTACTCAGACTGTAAGCGATATCCTTTTAGAGGCTCATCGTCGGAGGGGGATGGTTCTGGGGTCTTGGGAGGAACGCTCTCATTGTCATCATTGTTTTGAGGATTTGGGGCGGTTGGAGAGGGAGATGGGTGAGTGGATGGTGACGAAGGGGGAGAGGGCGCTGGTGGTCATGGTGGGAATGGAGCAGGAGGAGGTCCCGGAGCTGATGACAGCAGTGGAGGCGGCAAGGGAGCTGGAGGAGGAGGCGGAAGTCCTCCTGGGGCTGGAGGTGGTGGTGGTTGTGGTCCGGTAGATGTAGTAACTGGCACCGGATAGTACCCTCCACTGATGGGAACGAATCCCTCATCCTCCTCATTCCACGGAATACCAGGGAACTCATTTTCGTCGAACACAATGTCTCTGGAGACAACGAAGAGGTTGGTCTCTGGATTGTAGTACTTGAATCCCTTGTACCCGTCCTCAAATCCTAAGTAGATGCACCGTTGCGTGTGCCATTTGACCTCCTCTCTCTTCTCTTTTTGCACATGGACGTAGGCACAGCATCCAAAAGTGTGCAGCATGGTGAGGTCTGGCTTCTTGCCATAGAGTGCCTCATACGGTGTCTTGTCTTTTATCCCAATCTCGTCCCGTGTCATGTGCCAGTCAGCATCGCATCTGGGGAGGTTGTTTATGCAGTTGGCAGAGGAGAAGTATGGTTTAAGCATGTGGTGAATGGTATTGGATCCGAATATGTCATCCTTTCTCGAGTCCTGTATGTCCCCCAATTGTCAAATAGCCTGTTTGCCGTTCTTCCTGTGGCGCGAAAGCATGGTGTGGTAGTGTCATTCGACAGCACCAAAGTAAGGTTTAAGACTACCCAAGGAGAAATGTTCATGACCACATCCTACCATGGCAAGGCTGCTCATCTCGATGGCACAACGATTCCTACATCGCCAACCAAGCTACCGTTGACCACATCATCCACACCAGCACTCACACTCGCCCTACTGCACAAGCGAATGGCACACATTAGCGGGGATCGCCTAAAGAAACTAATCAAATTCAACATGGCAAAGGGGATCACTCCAAAGGACTTGACCAAGCTTGACAATGACTTACCCAAAATCTGCGAGCCGTGTCTTGCCGGCAAACAGCATCGAGAACCGTTCTCCCATTCAGTCTCCTCAACCTCACTTCCCCTTGAGATCATTGTCGCCGACCTCCATGCCCCATTGCCTCCCACAGATGATGGCTACCGATATTGGCTCCTCTTCCTAGATGTTCACACTCGCTTTGTATTCATCTACCCACTTAAGAAGAAGAGTGAGGCTTTCGAATGTTTCAAGGATCTAAAAGCATTCATTGAGAAGCAAACCGGTCTCCAAATCAAGTGCTTGCGAGACAACAAAGGTGGCGAGTTCATTGGCAAGAAGTGGGACGCATTCCTAAGTGAACAGGGCATAATTCATCAGAAACCACTCCCAACACTCCTCAACAGAATGGAATAGCAGAGCAAAAGAACAGAACACTTGAGGAAGCCGTGACCTCAATGCTCGCCCAAGCTAAACTCCCAAGAGCCTTGTGGGGCCAAGCCCTCCAGTTAGCTGTCAGAATCACGAATGCAAGCCCGACCTCTGCGATCCAGTGACGATGGGGCGTCGTCATAGACAAAATGGCGCCCGAGTCTGTGATCCAGATTCATTAGCGAATGAGATAGACGAGAGGGAAGCAAGGGAGCTTGCTGTCTTAGGAGTCTCAGTAGGTTTTGCCATCTTAGCGGCCTCTGGGCTTTCGTCTTTGTCGGCCTCCTTGGCTATAGCAGCGTTGGTGGTGGCACAGAGTTTAGCGGCTTGCTGCTGAGCGCGACGCTCGTATTCCTCCTTGTTTCGGATTTGCATCCACTCGCACATTTTGTGGGGATCCTTGGTGTAGCAGTCGTCCGATTTATAGGCCTTCTTGCAATGTGCGCAGGTATCAGAGCCGGGCTTGGGCTCTCGCCTAGGTCGTCCAGTTCTGGCAGCAAGGCTGGTTTCTTTAACAGTGGCCATGGTGTCTTGTTGGATTTGCTCGGATTGGAATTTGGATGCAGTATTGGAACGGGAGAGGGAGCCAGTGACATGAAGTGATTGGATGAAAAAGGTGTTATCCTCGTCCTCTTGGGTGTTGGAGACAGCTATGAAGGCGGCTAGCATGTCAAGGAGAGTGAGGTGTGTGATCTCTGTCGTTAACGAGGCCTGGAGGCTATCACAAGCGGCTTCAATGCGCTGGAAATAGACCGGGAGTGTTTCGCCAGGGTTCTGATGAGTGGTGATGATCTTTTGGAAGAGTTGGAATTGCCTAGCGTCGTCGGATTGGTTGTGGGTGATTTTGAGCAGAGTAAAGGCATCCTTAGTGTTCTTGCCCTTTACCAAGCGCTTGTTAGGTGCGTCGATAGATTCCAGGATGGCGCCTAGAGCTGTTCCTTGCGCCTTGCTCCACTCCCGGAGTTCTTTTCTTTCTTCAGCATTGCTTGGGGCGCCTGTGATGGGGCGGTCCCAACCTGGGTTGACACAATCCCAAGCTCCTAAAACATTGATGGTGGGGTAGATGTAGTCGAACCAGGCATTCCAGTTGCCGGTGGTGAGTGTGACCATGTTGGACGACATAGTGATGTGGTATGTGTGCGATGAGGGGTAAGTTGGGTGAAAATTACGACTGTAAAGTTCAGGTAGATATAGGTGAGGGATCGGGGTTAGGCAGTTGATCCGGTATTGCCGAGTTTTGATCTGAACTGGGTGATGTGGCAGCAATCGCGCGTAGCACAGCTAGCAATGAGCGCTGAATGAAGTGGTACAAGCGTGTTCCCGCAACAGTGGTTCCACACAGGTGAAGGAGGTCGCTCTTCAGATTCAGTAGTAGGATACCGGGTGTGGCGTCAATCCGTCGGCTACACCTTTCAACCTGGCCTGTGATGCGGGCATGTCCTACATCACAGTGAAGAGGGGGAATTGTCTGGCCTTGGCCCTTGTTCTTAGCAGTCCTATACTATGGAGCCCAAGGATTACCCTGAAGGACGTGTGTAGATACGGGTTACGACAGTAGAGCGCTAAGGTTGTATCTGGCGATACCAGCTGCTTGTAGGTGCCATGGGAAGATGGGGAAGGACGATGTGGTCCTAGGGTAAAATCGACTGTCTGGTTTAGTAGGTATGGTCTGGGCCCATAACCTGTTAAATGCAGCAATTCAGCGACTATAGGTATCTCACACTCTGAGAGGATAGTCGAAGAGTCAATAATGATTCTATGTACAAGTACATCCAGTTTATATACTAATCAGAACAAGCATAACCAAAACATGTACAAGTACACCACAAACAACTACATATGATCTGTTGTGCCCACCTAGAGACAGCAATGCTCCTCACCCAGCTGCACCTTCCTTGGTGTGAGGGGCACAGTCACTTTTGCTGTACATGGGCATCGATTCTCACTATGCTTTAGGTGTTGCACAAGGTTGTGCGTCTCCTCTCCACCTCCATCGTGTTTGCAGTACTTGATTTGATATACAAGAATATTCTCATGATTTGTCATGTTTACTCGACAATGTTCGGATGTATCATCAGAAAATTACTAGTGTGCTGCATTCAAGACAACATGATTTCATTTTCTGCTCCTCCTAAGTTGTTTAATTCCTTTCCTACATTACACTTGGTTTATAATTGGTGCACAAAATAACATCCTAAGCTCGTTTAAGGAGTTCTGATTGCAACTGTCAACAACCAAAATGTCAATGGAAGCCCACACATCAACTTGGTTAGCTTTACCTGTTTAACAATATCCATCATTGTCGGCCTTGACTGTGCTTCTGGATTCCAGCACTTTTCCATCAAACCCCAGAGAGCATCATCTTCAGGCAATTCATTATGGTCTGCTGGGGAAGGGGCTTTGCCAGCCTCTATGGCTATCAAAATCGATGCCTTTGTTTTGGCCTTCCAGAATGGTTCTCTTCCACTCATTGTCTGTGCAAAATACACATTTATCAACAAAAATATCAATGAGGCAGGAACTCCACTGACCGACAGAATCAAGCCTCCAAAAGCATACACATCACTTCTATCAGTGGGCAAAGCATCCTCTTCATCTTCTGCAAACAGCTCTTTTGCTTGGTATGCAACTGTGCCTGCTCCTTGACTAGATGTACTAAGATATGTATCAGTTTCCAGTGTTGCCATTATTCCTTAGGGGGATTGTTTAGTTGATTCTAGTAGCTCCTAGTTGGCCTGAACCCACGAGATAGCCCAAAATCACCCAAAGCTGACTCAATACTGCCAGTGACCAGCACATTTTCAGGTTTGATGTCACCATGAACAATTGGTGGTTGAAGTGAGTGTAGATATTTGAGGCCTTCAGCAGCTCCAAGAAGCTATTTATGAATGTGTTCAAAAATTTACTCTTGTGTGATGAACAAACAGGGTGAAGCCTTTACCAAACTGATTTTGTTTCCTTGAGTCAAATCAGGATGTGTTTTTGTGTAAAATGCCAAGCTCCCATTTTCGAACCAAGGAGAAACCAACATGATTTCTCCATTTGATATCTGATATCCATAAAAGGGCACAAGGTTACGGTGTGTAACCCTTTGCCAGATAGCTGTTTCTCGCTTGATTCTCTATTTTCCAGGGGCAATGTCACTGGAGACTTTAAACAACTATCGCAAAATGCTGTCCTTACTTCTTCAATATGCTGGAGCTTTGCCTGTGAGCTTATTTCATGGGTCCTCCCTGGGTCTGTAAGACATTTGACAGCTACCATGGAACGGTGTTCAGAGTTGATCCAGATGCCTTGATACACATTGCTATATGTGCCTTGAGCCACCAGCCTGTTTTTTATGATGGTACCCTGCATTGGTTCCGCAATTATGCCCAGAGATCCTGATGAAGGGGTGCTGATGAGCTCAGCACCCATCCCTATCTTTTCAGCATGGCTGTTTGTAGTGCTGGGTTCGGAGTCAAGCTGTATCCCTGAGATCAATTCTGGGTCTAGGTGTTGCTCAGGATCTACACCAAAAAGAATGCTAGCTCAGATCCAATTATTAATACACAGTGTACTTAAAAGACTTAATATATGGACAAACCTTGCAGCTGACTGCCAAAGAGATCCTGGTACATCCTGCCCCTGGGCCAGGCTAGTGGCTAGGCTATTAGCGACTTGAATTACTGACTCTCGATCCTGGATCTTCTGATTACAGCAGTCAGTGGAGCTTCTCTTTAAATCCCAAAGTACATACAAGCTGGTTGTTCATCTTTACTTCACTAACCAAATAACGCAGACGCTCAAGAACTACTCTTTCAGAATCACTGCTCAGGGAGTCGTAGTCCTTCTGCCTCTCATCCAATTGTTGTTCAATCCCTTCCCCCACCGTTAAAGCTAGCCAGGCACAATCGTCATACAGAGCATCTTGATTAGCATCTTCATCATTAGTGCTTTGGCAAACCTTCAAGAAATGTCATTACATTAGCTGTGCAGTAGCTAAATAACCATAGCTTACATGAAAAGGTGGTGAGTAAAGTTCATCTCTGATTGTGAGCAGTGTTGAACGGCCCTTTTGCCAACTTTCTAAAGCAATGACACCAAAAGATCTCGGTTCTTCAAGAAAGATACCAGCTAGCTCCAACATGACTCTATTCCAAGTTAGGATGAGTTTGTCTGCCTTCAACAAGTACCATCAACTTACATTTCTAGAGAATTGATCATTTGATAGGACCGTTCCCAGGCAATCATCTGATCATCTGCTGTCTCTTCTGCTGCAGCATCTGCCAACTTGATGATGTAGTTCACAATGTCCCGAGCACGAGTGATAATGTGATATGCCTGATGCTTGTTCCGCATTAAGCCCCGGATGAGGTTTGCATTGGCCACTAGGAGATTATATACTGGCTCAATTAAAGGTGTGGGATTGCCGGAGAGTTTGACTAGGTTTCCGGGCAAGTCTGCAGACTGAGGTTTGTCAGCACAGGTGCTGGATGTTTCTGGAGGACTCCCTGAGAATTGAGGATGACTCTCTGCCGAACATGAATGATCCTTAGCCCGATACTGGATGGGCTGAGCAATGATTACAAACCATTCGATAACCGACGTCCGATCTCAGCCTCAAGCTAGTCCCATGATATCATCAGCAAATTGGCCAGACGAGTATTTGTGCCTCACCTCGGCAGCGATCTCAGTTATGGGAGGTCTGTCCAATGGCATGTACGCCCAACATTTCCGCATAAGATTCCACAACGGGTCATCCTTGGGTATTTCATGATGGTCTCCCTCCGATGGTGTTTCACGCTTCAAAATCTTCCTAATGATAGCGATTGCACTTTTGATCAAGTAAAACGGCGGTTTGCCACTCATGATCTATTGCCCCACTGTCAAATACACTTTGCCAAGTTCCCAAGCGAGAAGGAAACGACGCACCGCAAGGATAAGGCCACCGAAAGCATAGACATCCGTTGCCGGTGAACACTCGGAATCCTCGCTCAGGAGAAGCTCCGGCGCGTGGTAACGAAACTCGGAATACGCTCCAGTAGTTTGACTTCTTGTTGTCCGACCGCTCTGGGTCCAAAGACCTGGCAACGTTGAATTTTAGCCCAAAATGACAGATGGAAACAAGTTGCCCACTATAGAATCCAATCTCGGAAAGAGCAGGTTTGAGGTCGTCGGTAATAAGAATATTTTGGGGCCTAATTCCGCCATGAACAACGGAACCCTCCAAAGAGTGAAGGTAGACAAGCCCCTGGGCAGCATCAGAAAGCTAGCGGTGACGCCAATGTAATTGTCAATACAATAAGTGTGGAATGGAAGTTCTACCCACAAGTCGGAGCTTGTTGACATCGCTCAGGCCAGCATGGCGATCAACATAAGCACCAAGATTGCCGTTCTCACACCATGGGGTCACCAGCCGTACTCCACCCTCAACTATTTGGTATCCAAGAATGGGTAGAATATTTGGGTGCAAAGCGACGCTTGAGAGCCTGATCAGTCTTTGTAGCCTCTGTGGTGGAGATCAGGGTCGGATCGCAAGAAAGAGAGCAAGATAAAGAACTACAGACCAGATTGAAGTATGCCTGTTCCTCAGAAAACCCTCCCGCACGAAGGAACCTGATAGCGACTTGCATCGTAGCTCCACCCAGTTGCGTCCAGACACCTTGAAATGACTTGCCACGAGAGTTGCCCTGATGGAGCGGCCGACCTTGAGTGAGGAGCCCTGACAAAGGGTCGAGCAAACTAATGCCTTGGTACAGGGTCGATTCAGCTGGTGGTGCTGGTTTTGATGAAGGAATCTAGGATATTCGCTCCTGGTCAGATACCCGGCGGTGAGATCAGTTGATCCAGTGGACTCACTCGACTGCGGCTCAGCTGGGGCTGACTATTGGCAACAGAAACAAATGGATCCGTCGATTTGTTCGACATGGTGCGCGGGTATACGATCTAGTCGAGGTATGTTGGGAAACCGGGGTTCGTAGTCTGGTTCGGGGTCGCGCCGATAAGACCGGGAATAAGCTCGATTAGGGCATTGTTGGGGGCGCCAAGGCTTGGCAGCAAGCGGTCGGACATTCAGGCGGACTAGCTTTCATTCTGACAAGGGCGGACCTGTTGGCAACCGAGCAAGTGTATTACGGAGAGCTGGGCCATACCAAAGATCCACTGTTCGGGAGGATACCGTCCTCAACGGTAATCACTCCCACACAACACCCCCTTCCGATCCTTTGAAAAGCACTATAAATACCACTTAGTCGGAGTAGTAGGTCATTAGGGTGTCTCGAGTTGGCTGTGCGCTAGAGGCGTGCAGGGGAGTCCTGAGACGGTGGAGGAGGATACGAGGATCGACTCGACGTGGCTAGGCGGGTTTACTGCATCACAACAATTGTACTCGTGCTATACTTCTTATACTCGGTCGATGATTTTTGACAGGACAGTGATAGAAACCGTATGGGTCAATTCACTTGCACCAAATAGTCGTAGGGCGGGTACGAAAGGCTTCCTTCAGAGTACCAAAACAACCCATCCGTGGCAATACATCCTCAATTGCTTCTCTCTCTGAAGATCCTTCCAACTCTTCGCTGAATCTTGACCACTGGGAACATCGTGATCTGGCCATGGCTCTGATACATGGACGAATCTCCGGTTCTGGTTTACTGTGGACTGAGCGAGTTTTGCCGTCAACACCTCCCCCAGGTCTACCGTTCCATCATTGAGCCGCCATCTCGTTGCAAGTTATGTCAAGGGCAACTCACCATCAATTACGTGAACTATGTCGCTATTGTTTACACCTTGCGCCGGGGGAACCCCTTGGGCGGGTGGGACTCCTTGAATAAGTAGGACGAAAGGTTTCCTGCTGCAAGCCACGAGATGAACTTCACGAGTGTCGGTATCAGGATAACGAGGTAGGCCTTTCACATATTGAGGCGTCTTGCAAGGTTCCAACTTAAGTCCTTCAAGAGTTTCCCATTGCTTCTGTCTCAGAAAGAACCAAGGCGCTTCAGGTTTGCGTAACAAAGCGTCACGGCGAAGGAGGTAGAGTAAGTCGTCTAGGTTATGGCCCTCCTCCAAGAAGTCTATGTAGCAAAAGAATGATGGATATGCATTGCCTGGAAGCTGTCCTGAGGTACATGTTGCTTACACGATTTGACATTCTCGACTCCGGGCTGCGAGTCCGCCCTTCGTATTTTAACCTTAACAAGGCCAGTGGGAGTCGCTGGTGCTTGAAGTAGACTTTGCTAATAACCTAGTTTTGGTCTTTGTTGCATTTCGACAAAAGGCTTGTTTCCTTACCTCAATATTGTGAACAGCAGCTTGCAGAGACTGGATACGACCGCGATCATCAGGGAGCGATTCTGGGCCCTGCTCACTGCCATGAGCATTGTCAATACTGTGTAGTCACCGACGAACCTTTCCGGGACGGCAGAGTAGAATAGCGCTTTTTGCTTCCGTGACGGAATTACCAGGAGAAGTCGGATCAAAATCTGTGTTGGCGAGGTCGCTCAGTGCGACCTTCGCTTTGTGGAGCGCTCTGATTTGAAGGGAACATCGGACATGGTAAACTAAAAGTCTGGAGTACGGGTCTATCGGCTATCTTACTCGTTTATGGCTATGTCCAGGCCCGCATTGAAAGCTTGCGCACTCCGATTATTTTGCGCAAGTTCCTCCAGTGCGTAGCAGCCTTTTATAATCTCATGTGCATGGGACATGTTCGATCGACTGGTCCAACGAAGGAGCTTTTGTAAGCCATCATCTCTCCAGGTGCCCAACATCTGGATACAGGACGAATGCAAGCGAGGGGAAATCGAAAGGCGGAGAAAGAGGTGTTCCGATGTTGACTGGTCCAACACCAACTAAGCTAGCTAGTAACTGTTTGTCTACAGGGTGTCGGAAAGAATACCGCTAGAGTACGATCTCATAAACTTCAGACCACGCCCTCAGAAGTACCAAACGCGTTTAGAGCAGACTGAGTACGGCAAAGCAGCCCAGACCGCCAAGTCATCTCTGGCTCCCGTAGGAAACTGCGTTCCCATCAAATATAACATAGGCGTTATCGCCTGTCTTGAATTTCTCAAAATTGTCGCAACGTCTTTCGTCGTGTTTTGGAGAAATGACACACATCGCGTAGGATTCTAACAGAAAAACAGCACCAAAGGGATAAGAGACCAAGCGCTCAGCCCAGTAACAACGCCAAAGACAACGCTGGACTCCTTCAACCGCGTGTAAAGAACAACTTGAAAGAAAATGCAAGTGCAGCCCATTCCTAACGAAAGGAGACCTGGGGGCGTCCGCATTCAGTATCGTAAGGACCGCGTGGCTTGGGGTGCTCACAATGAAGATTTATAAGTCGAATGCTTCGGCGCATCCCATATTTTTGAAGAAGTCTTTTTTCCGATCTAGTGAAACGAAGGTCTAGCCCTTGTCGGCGACCAGAAGAACATTCTCGGGGACTCACTGTGGGACTGGGTTTTGAGGCGCATTATCCCGATTCCGGAAAGGCGCTTCACTGAGATTGTCGATCAAAATGAGGGAGCTCACCGTGGCACTTGCATTCAGCACAAGTGCTCCATACGATACGATGAGCAGAAGTCTGAAGAGTCCCGGATGGGCTGGCAGGAGCGGGTTGCCTTGGTCATCCACACTTGCTGTCTTGACAAAAGGTATGAGCGCCGTTTCGGCCGCTGTAAATAAGGCTGCCTGCGTAATTCTGAGCGTCATTTACGTGTCGAATTGGTATCGACTCACCACAACCGCAACAGCTTGGAACGAGTTCATCCAACCACTTCTTACAGCCTCCACAAGGTTGGGCAGTTTATAATCATCTGAGAAAAGGAGAAACATGAGCTTCGGTCTAGCAGTCCTGGAAGAATGGTTTTGACACTTGCATCCGGACATTGACTGCAAGTGCGATGAAAACACTGTGGCAACCGGAGCTGGAAGTGGTTTTTGTCACGTTGGTCAGGAGCGCCAGGCACGGATTCGAAAGGGTACACATCGCTTTTCCTCTCCATAATTTGCTAACCGGCTGCACCTGCTCCTTCAATCGTCATGTACCTCCAGCGAGCAATCTGGAGAGGAGTGGTTGCGATCGCAATTGGTCGGTAGTAGTCGGTAGCGTACAGGGACAACACGCTCAAGGCTGTGATGCACGTGTCTGAGCGTGTATCTCCCTCTTTTCCTTTGTATCCTTTCCCTCAATAGCTCCCCTCTGCGCCGGTTACAACCATGCTAGTAAATCTCGGCGTTGTACAAGTCAACGCGACTGAAGTCAACTCCGGTTCAGCCGAATCTAGAGTCTCATGGTCTCACATTGACAAGACCCAGCTCTATACGAACTGCTTCATTTTCGCCGAGGACTCCACAAAGGCATGGACAGACACATTCCGGAAGCCTCCGTATGAACTAATATTGTGATGCAAGGTTCTCCTCGGACTCAAGAAACGAGGACTGGGATGTGGATTGTAGGTAGAATCTATATCCTCGAATTACACTGACATGGACAAGAGTTCACGGGCTGCAGCTATAATGGATTTGGAGGAAAAGTCAATCCTGACGAGGCGCCTGCGGATGCCGCCGTAAGGGAGCTGCAGGTGGGCGGCCTGAAGATTTCAGGTACTTTAACGTGTCGCTAACACTCGTCGTTTTCTTACTCGTCAAAGGAAGAAGCAGGCATCTCCTCCAACCTCGCCCACGCAGGGACTCTCTTGTTTACATCTGCTCCAGACCCAAAGCTTCATCATATCGAAATTTATAGGGGAGATGATTGGTCAGGCGCGATTACAGAGTATCGTTGGCAGATCCATTGAAACGCGTCCCGATGTGCTCACTATTCACTTGATGCAGGTCCGAGGAAATGCGCCCAGAATGGTTTCGAGTTCCTTCGTACGCTCGGTCTGGAGTAATACCTACATCGACGATAAATGAATGGGTCGACGTTCCAGGCGAGGACGGCTTGCGGACTGTCCCATTCGGTCAGATGTGGGCCGATGACAGGCTCTGGTTTCACCTGCTTGTTGCAAGGCGCCCGTTCATCGGACGAGTCGACTTTGGAGAGCCTCTCGTCAAGGGGGACCCGAATTCTGCTCCCCTAGTAAAATGGTGGTTCGGAGAAGTCAGCAAAGAGAATGTCGTATCAGACGTTGGTGGCACCACATGATCGGGAACCAACCCTACTTGGACTTTCTTTCGCGCCTGTCACTCCTCGTATTATTTCTTGCCTATACAGACGCACATGCCCTCTGAACACGTGAAGGGACGAAGGGATTGCAGTAGCCCAAAATTATCACCACTAACCGCATCTCGCGGGAGATCTGATTCA
>WSTX01008124.1:0-15838 GCA_019633405.1 Tulasnella sp. 408
TCGTCGCTTCCCTTCGCGCCGGCTTTCTTCAGCTCATCGACCGACGTAAACTTCTGAATCTTATCTTGAACTTTCATAGATGGGTCTGCGGTGACGGGGCCGGAAGGGAAGAGGGGGGTATTGGAGCCGGGAACGTCGCTGAAGGTGTATTTGTAGGCAGAGATACCGTCCGAAGGCTGGATGATGGTCAAAACCCCCTTGACGTTGGTTTCTACCGTCGCTGGCTTATCCTTGCCCACCATGTACTCCGTCCCGTTGATAATGAGATTGGCCCAGCCGGTGGTCGATACGTTGACCTTGGTCGAGCTGAGAGGCTGTTTAGTGCGACTGTCTTGTAACTCGACGTGCGATACGAAGGCGTTGGTTTCGACGAGTCCATTGGGTTCGTGGACTAGAAAGGGCCGGGAGTTCCACATTTTGGTCTCGGTCGCCTGCTCCATCAGCACCAAGTGGCTGGAATCCTCGACGACGATGAAGGACTGAGATTTGGTGGAAGGATCGATGATGGCTGAGTAGTCGATACTCGGGCTCGAGGGTCGGAGGGGCACTGCGTCTCCGAACAGCATCTGGTCGTCGACACCGGAGTTGTTGGCGTGCTGGTATCCGAGAACAAGGTCGGCGTTACTGAACCAGATGGAGACGGCCTCGCCTGATTGTGCGACATGAAGATTCGTTGCGCCTTTGTAGAGGGGGTCGGAGGATATCTCCTTGATGCTGTTTCCGGAGTTAAACGCGTCTTTGGCAGGGATGTGCCAGAGTCCGTCGCCGGCAAGGATGAGACCCGTGTAGTTATCGGGGTCAATATATGTCGAAATACTATTGAGGTTAGACCCTAAAGAGATTTGTATATGAGATGGTGTACAAGGGAACGACCATCACGCTCGCTTACCCTCGGGAACGTGGATGTCAGCGGTCCATGGAGAGTCGTCGTCGATGGCAATGGTGGTGAACATGAGAGTCGTCCTCTGTTCCTTCTTGTAAAGAACGAAGAGACCGTCCCCGACGGAAAGGCTTCCAGGGGCGATACCGATAGTGGTCTTGGCTTGCTCGTAGATGCGAAGATCAGAGGTCCAGCGCCACTTATTGGCTTCGACTAGGATGCGAGAAATGTTGGCCTGCAGTGATTCGTAGATGGGTCAGTATCGAATGCTGACAAGGGCAAAGGAGACATTACGCACGTCCTTGTTATGCTCTGCCACGTAATTGTATGATGCGATGAGAAGTGGCCAGTTGCTCGCGCTACTTTTGGTGGCTTGACCCTATGGGATATCACCGATGATTAGACCGCGCACTGCGCAATGGAAAAGCGGAAGCATTGCACTTGCCATGTAAAGGGCATTGATCTTGACCTTGTCGTTCTGCGCAGTACCGAAAATGACGTAACGGGTAAGTTGGTCGGGCGTGTTGAGGACTTCGGGCTTGAAGGGAGCAAGAACGTGGAGCTCGCTGGCAGACGAGTCGGGAACGGTGTTGGAGAAGGCGAGGAAGATTCCGCCGTCGGCGTCGTTGGCCTGCTTTACAATGAAGGCGTCAACGGTACCGCGTGCACCGATGGCAGAAGAGACGTTGATAGTCTCGTTGGAACCTGAGCTGTTGGACTTGATAGCATAGAGGTGTCCATCGTTACCAATGGCTTGATGAGCGTCGAAGGTGAGAACAGCCTAAGGACGATGGTAGGCAGTCACTCACAAAATACAAGGGGCTGATGCTTCTCGTCGTGTATCGCAAGGAGATGTTTCTTGTTATTGATGGAGCTCGCTGGGAGCATATGGTTCATGAGCTGACTGTCGATGTGAAGGTTGGCCATGATGTGCAGAGGAATTGGGGGAAGAGGAGAGGAACTTGAGAGGACTCGAGTTGCGGCTGGCATTCGTCAGAGCTCGAAGACAACCGTTGATATTCAACTTGGACGTCTGGTCGAGACCTCGAAATCATTCCCCGATGTAGAATTATTGACCTCGGCGGTCATTCCAGTGGCGTCTCCGAGAGCGACTCCGGACATGATGTTGAACGCCCGGGCGAATAATTTCCAAGCAAGCCACTATCCGAGTTCTTGCCCGACGGATTTCATATCCATAAGCCTCGATTGTATAGCATCGAGTCTTGTGACGTCACGAGTCGAGGAAAAGGAAGAGGTGGTGGGAGTGGAAGATGGGGGGTCCGTTTGTTTGTTCAGGACGAGAAGGACTCCTCGAGCCCACGTGGTCGAGGCCAGTCCCCGCTTTGACGCCCTCAACTTTGCGACCGCTTCCCATTTCAGAAATGCACAGCTCAAAAGAAGCCCAGATCTATATCAAACAAGCCTCAGAACGGTGTGGCAAGCGGGCATTATGGCCGATTGCGCGCGGCTCTTGGACAATCTCGAGGCAAGAGCCACATCCGGATTCCGAAGACCACAAAGTTCGTTCATGGAGACAGTCGACCTCGAACGTCATTGGGCCATGAGCACTTGAGTTAAGCGGCGTTTGAGATAACGACAGGCATGATGGAAAACGTATAAGGACTTGCCTCGCTCTGTCTCGACCATCCCCATCACCAACTCTTTCCCGCACCTGCATTCGCGTCCACCCCCACTCCAATCTCTCCATTCATCGACTGCATCATGGCACAGACCCTCGACAAGACGACCTACGACAGACTCGCGGAAGAACGTATCACCAAGACCAATATTGGTGCGTTTGACCAGCTCACCATCATCTCCCAACGCGCCATCAACGGCCAACTCAAGCACATGTGGATGAACCCCAACTCGATCCTCCGCAAGATCGAAGTCAGGCCTCGTCCCAAACTCAAGGACTACTACTTTACCGCCGACCTCGATCCCCCGACCGTCAAGCTGCAAACCGGGCCGAACAAGCAGCAAGTCGTCTTCTACATCAACATTAAGGTGAGACCGTCGGACTTGGCTACATCAACTCAGTCGGATTACTCACAAAATTTTCTGCGTAATCATCAGTCGGGTACAGTTGGCTACTACGAAGGTGTTGGCCCCGAAGCAGAGTTAGTTGTTTGTTCAATCTCGGGGCCGAAGGAAGATGCTAACGCCTTCCCACCGCCGCGTCGAATTAGACCCAAGACGGCAACACTTGGTACCGGTAGACTCGCCCTGCGTGTCAACCTCGCCTTTGATCAACTCGACGCCAACAAAGTCCCTAAAAGCGTTCAGGACGCTCTCAAGAAGGTCGACGACTACTCCGTTAAGCAGCTCCTTTTCGACTTTACCAGTAAGCTCGCCTTCTACCTCGTGCCGTCACCTTGTACTTACTGGCATCCCCTTTTCAGCCGCGGACTTGATCCCCAAGCTCAACGGTGTTGATAAGAATGAATCCGAGTTCGACATCGCCAAGGAGGCCGAAACGTCATTTTACGCACTGCTCGAAGACTATCTTAACCTTCTTCGACAAAAAGATGATAATGGCAACGTTGCCGAGCACAACATCCTTCACTACGTCGCCACGGCCAAAGAATCCAAATCGTACACTCCGGCTCCTACCTGCGTCCCAACCGACTTGAACTTCCAGAGCCTCCCGTTTGTGGTTGTTGATACCGACAGGACAGGAACGACCGGAGTTCTTGAGGGCAAGAACAACATGTTGGTGTACCTCCAGATGACCAACGACCGCAAGATGCCCAATGCCTTGTTAGAGCCTACGGTCAGTCCTTGACGCATGAATAAAGGATGGTCATCGCTAATCATAACTCACTTTTGCCCCGGTCTTTCCTCACGTCGATAAACTTCTCTGCTGTCGTTATACAGGCAAATTGGGTTATGCCACCCTTTGACGAGACGTCCGAATCTTACGACGGCACCGTATGCCTCTCGAAAGCCACTTTCCTCGACGGAGTACTTCTTCCTCGACTTAAGCAACTCAATGCCGACTCTACCTGGGTTGTCGATGAAGCCTGGTGGAAGTCGAAGGATGCAGGATTCTCGACTGAATACAACGTATACGGCCACCTGGGGCTGACTGACAAGGACAAGGAGAACGATCTATTCAAGGACTGGGAGTGGAAACTGGTCAGCCAAGGAGATGGAAAGAGGAAGTACGAATACAAGAAACACCACAGGATAGATGATGACGCAGGACTATGGCGCGTCTATCAGGATGGTGCGTTGAAAGCCGCCTCGGTAGAAATGTTTCTTGATCGCTCATCCTTCGTAACGACCCGCATTAAAGGTGAGACTACGAATACGTTTGAGATTCCCGAAGGTCTCGACTCTTCTTCCAAATCCGTCTGCACTTTGTCCGGCTCTACGAGGGTCGAAACATATCTCCACTTGGACGGAATGGGTGAATGGGGCAAAACCACGTGAGACCTTCTCGTTTACTCGCTGAAAATTCGATGTTGAATATTCCTGCTTTGTAGTTGTGTGGTCAAAAATACTTGGACCGCATCCCTTATCCTGGACGGTGTCGACGAGGGCGCACTCAAGGTCACTGTTAACAATCCCAGCACCGCGGTCACGGTTGAAAGCGACCCGTCCTTCTTATACCCGAACATCTTGAACGATACCAGGACTCGTTGCGAGAAAATGTTCCAAAACAGCCCCATGAATGATATCAAAGCAGATCTCGAAGCGATGTTTAGCGGCAGTTGGTCATTCGTGTTCTCGCAGGGCAGGGACTTCTTCATCGACAAGGCGTGCTTCAACCGAGAGGGTGATCTTCTGGCCCAACTGAAGTACAAGAGTGTTGGTGTGTAACCGACAATGGCTGACCCGTAGAGCTAATGAGTTGGAAGAAAGCTTTGTATCCGCGCTACCGTTGTTTGTCTCTTTGAATAAAACTCTTGTGTTGTAACGAAATTTCAGCCCGACTTGGCTCGTAGTGTACGTAAAAATACTTAAAGCGGAGACATCTACCTATGAGAGAAGCACTAATGAACGCCAGGAACGTAAAAGCTCGGAAAGAGCTTGACCTCCAACCGACCTGGAGGGAAACCCGGTCGGATATACTTTCACGCCGCATGGAGGAGGGTGGGATTGAGTTCGACTGATAATAGCGCCAGCCATGCCGTCGTTGAATTTCGCGCTCTCGATTCAGTAGAACGAAACAACAAATATGATTTTCCTACAGTACAAGGCGAGTAGTATCGAACGACATACTGGAGGACCCAACTTCACAGGTTCGCCTTCTTTATCGCTATACCTGTTTTCACAACCGCCTTACAAGCGGCAGCAGTTCCCATAACGCCTCCTGCTGCAAGCTTTGTAAGTGGCTCTGGTGTCAAGATACCTACTGCAGTAGACAGTTTCTCGACAACAGTAAACACCGAGCCTGAAATGTCGAGCGCTGTCTTCTCATCATCGCGGCCTTCCCAATTCCCTGTTAGCTGTTCGTGATGAACGACCTGCGCCAGAGAGAAGGCGGCAAGCCCCACGAGGATGTCCGACGCGGCCATAATCTTGAGGACGTACGGAGTCAGCGCTTTGGTGCAGATCGAGACCACAATAGTATCTGTGACAAGAATGGTCCAAATCGAGATGCTGGGCGAGTAACCAGAGTCAAAAACAGACGTCCAACAGCATGAGCAGTATAACGACGCACCGATAGTCCCAACCTGGTGCCTTCCTGTCCCAAGGGAAGATGGCGAGTAGTCCAATAATATCAAACGTCAATCGGACAGCACTGAGTGGAGGTGGTTCTATTGGGATTTCTGCTGTAGCCATCTTCGCAGTATTCACGATGGCGGCGACGAACGCCCCGGTGATCCCGAGGTAAGTTCCCAACTCGCCGTACGCCGAAAACTCCGCCTGCGCTGGGCCTTGTTCCACCATCTTTGCAAAGTCGAAGTTCTGGATCTTCTTTGGAGCTTTACCGGTGATAAGCTTCGCGAGGATTGTCGTGGGTATGGCGGCGACCATCGCAATCACGTCGAGGATAGAAAAGTCTGGGAGGCTGAATAGCTTCTTTAGAAGCCCGCCGAAGATGCCGAAGTTGAAGATGGACGTATTGAGGAGGTCCTTGATGCCGGCAAGGACGATTTGACCGATACCCATCAATCCTTGAACGATGGTTTTGAGGAGGGTGACGACGAGGTGGACGAGATCTCCTCCAATGGCGGCGTAGAGATCTTCAACTGAAACGTTCACCTCCCCTTTGAACAGCGCCCAAATAGCGTCCGAAATCCTTTTCGCGCCATCTGCTGCTTCCAACAACGCTGGGTGAATGACATCATCCCAGAGCGATAAGATTGCTTGAGCCGTCGTGCCCGGCTGGAACCGGGCCGTTTTCTTCCCTTCCTCGAAATGGTACGTTGCATTGTTGACTTCGACATTCCTGGTATGGTTGGTTGCACCAGAAGTCGAGCCTTCGGACTCCACCCCGGCTTGTGACTGCTTCTTTGCACCATGCCCGTCGGGCAACTTGACCTTCAGAGCGTCAGCCAATTGCCCTTCCAGCTTATCGAAGAAGCTCCCGACTTCGTCCGCCTTCTCCCCAACGACCTTGATGCCGTACTCCAGTCCAGAGTTGACAATAGCCTTAATGCCGTTGTAAGTTGCCTTAATGTCGTCCCACTCGAAGACGAACTTGACATATTCCCAAATCTTCTCTAAGGCCATCTTAACCTTCTCTAAGACGAATTGGATGCCTTTTAATACAGCAGCTGCGCAGTCGAGAATGAACTTGTAGGCCTTGTCGGCGAGCTTCATGGTGAAGTGCCATGCATCATCAATAACTTCCACCGCAAAGTCCGCGACCTTCTCCATGCCACGCCTAAGCCAGTCGAAGGCGCCCCAGTCGGAGCCGTCATTGCTGCGCGCTTTGGCCATGGCGAACAAGGTAGCGGTGGCTGCCTTCGCGCTCGGGTCCTTGTCCAGATTGGCCTTGACGTCGTTCATGTCTCTGATTGCCTTGGCTGCGGCCTCGAGCTCTTCGTCGGTCCCCTGCGCTCCAGCTTTCTTCAGCTCCTCGGCTGACCCAAAGTTCTGAAGTTTGTCCTGAACTTTGTTGGATGGGTCTACGGTGACTGGACCAGAGGGGAATAGGATGACGTCCGCGTTCGGTGGGTCGCTGAAGGAATATGTGTAGCCCGAGATATCGTCCGAGGGTTGGATGATGGTTAAAACACCCTTGTCGTTGGTCTCCACCGTCACCGGCTTATCCTTGCCCACCATGTACTCCGTCCCATTAATAACGAGATTGACCCAACCCGAGGTCGAAATGCCGACCTTGGTCGTGCCGAGAGGCCGTTTCGTGAGACTGTCGTGTAATTCGAAGTGGGACACGAAGGCGTTGGTCTCGATTAGTCCGCCGGGTTGGTTGACCAGAAAGGGCCGGGAGTTCCACATCTTGGTCTCGATGGCTTGCTCCATCAAGAGCAGATGGTCGGAGTCCTCGACGACGATAAACGACTGAGATCTCGTGGAGGGATCTATGATAGCCGAGTAGTCGATGCTTGGACTGGTGGGTCGGAGGGGGATGGCGGCTCCGAGGAGCATCTGGGCATCGTTGCCGGAATTATCGGCGTGTTGGTAACCGAGGACACGATCGGCGTTGCTGAACCAGATGGAGACGGTTTCGCTTGATTGGGCGACGTGCATATTCGCTGCACCCTTGAACAGAGGGTCGGAAGAGATCCTCTTGATGGTGTTGCCCGAATCGGCGGCGTACTTGGAAGGAATGTGCCAGAGTCCCTCCCCGGCGAGAATGAGACCCGTATAACCATCCGGATCGATATATGTCGAGATGCTATTGATATTGGAGCCTGAAGGGGGTTACGAGTGAGACATATGATTGAAATGACTCTCGTCTCGGCCACTTACCATCCGGTACGCGGAGGTCAACAGTCCATGGTGAGTCGTCGTCGATGGCAATGGTAGTGAACATGAGGGTCGTCCTCTGATCCTTCTTATAAAGGACAAAGAGACCGTCCCCAACAGAAAGGGTCCCAGGGGCGATACTGATGGTCGCCTTGGCTTGCTCGTAGATGCGAAGGTCAGAGGTCCAACGCCACTTATTAGCTTCGACGAGGACGCGAGAGATGTTGGCCTACAGGGAAGCCCATGGTAATCAGCATACAATTGTGACTGAGACGAAAGACACATCACGCACGTCCTTGTTATGCTCTGCAACGTAGTTATACGACGCGATGAGAAGTGGCCACTCGCTCGCCTTGCTGTTAATGGCTTGACCCTTAGAATACATCAACGCGTCTTAGGTCACGTGCCAAAGAATACGGAAGTTAGATGATTGGGCGTACCATGTAGAGAGCATTGATCTTGACCTTGTCGTTTTGGGCGACTCCGAAAATGATGTAGCGAGTAAGCTGATCGGGTGTATTAAGAACCTCGGGCTTGAAGGGAGCAAGGACGTGAAGTTCGCTGGCGGGAGAGTCGGGTACGGTGTTGGAGAAGGCGAGGAAGATTCCGACGTCTGCATCACTGGCTTGCTTGACGATGAAGGCGTCAACGGTGCCACGAGCCCCCACCGACGCGGACACATTGATAGAATCGTTGGAGCCCGAGCCGTTGGCTTTAATAGCGTAGAGGTTACCATCGCTTCCAATGGCTGAACGGAAACCCGTGGGTTCAGTAAGGTGGGAAGAGGGAAAGAGATCATCACGTACAAAAGACAAGGGGCTGGTGCCGTTCGTCGTGGATTGCCACCAGATGCTTCCTGTTGTTGATAGAGCTGGCGGGTAGCATGTGGTTCATGAGTTGACTGTCGATGTGAAGGTCCGCCATGATGATGCAGGCGTAAGTGGGGTCAGGAAAACTGGGGGTCTTGTGGCGTGATCACTGGATGATCTGGGTTGGACATGGGCTCAAGGCTGTCGTAGATATTCAGCTTGGGGCGTCTGTCCGTTCTTGCTTGGCTGCTCCCAAATCTAGAAAACGTCGGCTTCGAGCGCTTTTGATGCGGCGCCTCTTTGAAACAGAAGTTAGACCTTGCTTGGCTGTCGGCACCAGGACCAGCGAGTTTCAAGGACGGCGCCACTTTCTATCCTTTTTTAAGAGTCGGACGTTCCTTGGCCCGTCCCATTGCGTGCTTCGATTGACGCCTTGCTCCTAGACCGTGAGCGAACGGATGAAAAGAAGAAGAGAAGGTGTGGCAGAGTGTTTGCGATTCTGTTTGTTTGTTCGTCGATCCGGCTTGGTCACCCCGTCACACGGCCGCCCCTTCCCTCCTTCAACGCGAATCAGCATTCAAGTCGCTTCCAGTCTTGGAAATTCTCTGGAAGCGCCTGTCGCTGCCAAGGGAGAGTCTGAGAACGGAGACTAGCATTCCCGATGGCGCGCGCTTTGGAGAACTTACGAAACCGTCCATGTGGACCAAGTCCAAGACTTTCAGACTGCCCGTTCAGGAAGCCTACTATCAAATTGTATTGATAATGAGCGTCTGAGTGGTACGGTATCTGAACCTAGGCAAGTCCGATGCGAAACGTATAAGGACACGCCCCAGTTCGTTCACTTAACCATCATCACCCACACACCGATCGAACTTGCCCATATCCCACATACAGACCACCCATCATGACTGAAGGAATCGATCAAGAAACTTACAAGAGACTTGCCTCCGAACGCATCACCAACACCTCGATCAAGGGATTCGACCAGCTTACCATCATCTCTCAACGTGCCATCAACGGTCAACTTGCCCATATGTGGAGGAAGCCCGACTCCCCCCTGCGCAAGATCAATATCGTACCTTATGGTAACAAGGCTCCTGACTACTTCTTCGACGCCAATCTCAGCGCTCCGACCGTCAACCTCTCGCTTGGACCGAACAAACAAACGGTTGTCTTCTGCATCAACGTTAAGGTTGGGCTCGGATATTCTTCCTATCATACTGAATTCATGTGCTCAAAGTTGCTCCTTGCTCTCTATAGTCTGGTACGATTGGCTGGTATGATGGCGTAGGCCCGATGGCAGTGTACGTAGCAATCGAACCTTAACATCGGGCGGAAATGCTAACAATTCTTGACTGTCGTTAAATAGACCAAAGACGGAGAAGATTGGCCCTTCTAGACTTGCCCTTCGCGTTAACATGGCATTCGATCAACTCGCCAAGAGTGACGTCCCTCAGAACATTAAGGACGCCCTCATCAATGTGGACGACTACAGTGTCGGACAACTGCTATTCGACTTTACCAGTTGCGTCCTTTCTGATATGTTATGGCTCCATTGGTTTCATTAACATCTCCCCTACTTTTCAGCCGCCGACTTGATCCCCAAAGTCAACGGAATCGATAAGGATGAATCCGATTTTACCATATCCAAGGAAGCCGAAACGTGGTTCTACCAACTACTTGAGTTATATCTTGCCAGTCTTCGACAGAAAGGCCCCGACGGCAAACCCGCTGAACACAACATCATTCACTACACCGCCACAGCCAAGGATCCCAAAGTCTTCCCTGCAGCCCCTACCTGCGCTCCTACAAGCTTGAACTTCCAGAACCTGCCGTTTGTCATCAAAGAAAGCGATAAGTTATCACCAGATGCAGTCCTGGGAGGGAAGAACTCAATGTTGGTGTACCTGCAAATGACTGAGGGCCGTAAATTTCCCAACGACTTGTTGCAACCCTCGGTGAGTCTTCCAAATCTTCAATGAAGGCAAAGCGTCGCTGACCACCGATCCCTTGTCTATGTGTAACTTGCTTTGTTGCAATAACGTAGGCCAACTGGGTCATGCCTCCCTTTGACGAAACATCCGAGCAGTACGACGGCACCGTCTGCTTGTCCAAAGCCAGCTTCCTGGACGGGTTCCTTCTTCCGCGACTCGCTCATATCAACCAAGAGTCAACCTGGGTTGTCGATGAAGCTTGGTGGAAGGCGATAGATGGAGGGTTCAAGAACCAATACCAGGTATACGGGCACTTGGGGTTAAATTCCAAAGACCTGCAAGATCCCTTCTTCCAGGATTATAAGTGGAAATTGAAGAGTCAACAGAACGGAGTTACTACGTACGAGTACAACAGGACTCACAAGAAGGATGATAACCACGGGCTATGGCGGGTGTGGCAGGAAGGTTTGTCGAATACGGACAGTGGGCCTACACGGGACTGACATGGACTATCTGCACATAGGACGGACTTCAAATATTCTTACAATTCCGGAGGGCCTCGACTCCTCTTCGAAGTGCGTTATGAAACTCTCCGGCACAACGTCGATCCAAACGTACCTGCACTTGGACGGCATTGGAGAGATCGGCAAGACCACGTAAGGCAGTCTTTCTTTTCCTAGCGGGAAGCTGAACCCATCCCATCTATCTCATTATAGATCTTTGGTTACATGCACTTGGGAAGCATCCCTTATCCTAGACGGCGTCGACCAGGGGGAGCTCAAGATCACCGCCGAGGTTCCCAAAGAGCCGATAATCCGCACCGTCGAGGACGAGTCCTTCCTCTATCCAGATATCCAGGATAATATCATGAATCAGACCAGAAACGGGTTCAAGTATAGCGACTTTGCCAACCTCAAGGGGAGCCTGGAGAAACTTTTCTCAGGTAGTTGGGCGTTCGTGTTTGCTCAAGGTCGGGATTTCTTCATCGACAAGGCGTGCTTCAACCGGGAGGGTGATCTCCTCTGCCAGCTGAAGTACAAGAGTGTGGGGTCCGGAAATCCGGCTCAGCCCAGCGAGTAGTGGTCCAAAAGACGGTGGCGGATTATGTATCGTAGTTACTATATCTTGTCTCGTTGAACAAGACTCATTGTGTGGCCAATATTATGACATAGTGCCTCTATCGCCTTGCCAGTTTCGGACGCAAGTCGAGGAATCTGGCGTCGCGAACGATCTAGATCGACTATCTTCCGGTCGAGAAGAAAAGCTGAAGACGCTATCTAGGATACCTAAGCCGTGAACGAGTTGGTGATTGGGGTCGCTGAGAACCGAATTCAAGTTGGTGCCGAGCTCGGAGAAACCCGATCCGCCGCCCTCATCGAAAAGCGAGCCGTAACAAAAGATCGTTTTCAAAGGTCTGTCAGTACCCTTACTCCCGCCTGCCAGGTTGAACTAGGAGGCCGAGAGCATCGCAACTTTGCGCAAGATACCCTACGTCAACCTAGCCAAATCGAGCTATGCATATTCATTTTGGCGATCTTCCTCCGACGACCGCTTGTCCCAAAACGAAAGCGAGATGCCATGCACATGTGCGGCACTCGTCCTGATATCCGACCTGGTTGTTGTACTCAGACTGGGGCGCCTGTCCGTTCTTGCTTGGCTGTTCCCAAATGTAGGAACCGTCGGCTTAGGGCGCCTTTGTTGCGGCGCCTCTTCATAAGAGGAGTTGGCCCATTGCTTGGCCGCCGGCACGAGGACCAGCGAGTTTCAGAGACGGCGCTACCTTATGGCCATTTTAAGCCTCGGTAGTGCTTGGCTCGTGGGATCGCGAGCTTCGATAGACGCCTTGCTCCTAGAGCGTGAGCGAATGGAGGAAAAGAAGAGCAGAAGGTGTGGCAGAGTGTCTGCGATTCTGTTTGTTTGTTCGTCGATCTGGCAATTGGCCACGCCGCGCGGCCGCTCCCTCCCTCCTTCAGTGCGAATCAGCATTCAAATCGCTCTCAGTCTTGGAAATCCGCGAGAGGCGCCGTTCGCCGCCAAGAGAGCACTAGAGAACGGGGAGTTGTGCCCCCGATGGCGCGCGCTTTGAGGAACTCGCCGATGCCGTTCAGGCTGCCTAAGTCTATGACGTTCAAGCTGCCCGTTCAAGGAATCGACCTACACACGGTATTAGATCTGGGCGCCTGAGTGGTATGGTGTTTGGAGTTATGGCAAGTCCGACGCACAACGTATAAGGACCTGCTCCAGTTGTTCAACCGATCACCATCACTCCACGTCGCCCACATCCCAGATACTGGCATCCACACCATGACCGAAGCAATTGACCAAGAGACCTACAGGAGACTGGCGGCTGAACGCATTACCAATACCTCCATTGGCGCGTTCGACCAGCTTACCATCATCTCACAACGTGCGATCAACAGTCAACTGAAACATATGTGGAAGGACCCCAATTCCGCCCTTCGCACTCTCAATATTAAGCCTTATCCTGAAGATGCTCCCGAATACTACCTGAACGCCATTTGCGACGCACCGACCGTCAAGCTCTCCGTTGGGCCGAACAAACCGACGGTCGTCTTCTGCTTTAACATCACGGTGACCCGACGATTCTTCCCGTCCTACCGACTTTACGTGCTCAGAGATGCTCCTTTCTATCCATAGTCCGGCACGCTTGGCTACTACCAAGGCATCGGCCCAAGAGCAAAGTTGGTGTAACTTTTAATCCCAACATTCAACGGGAGTGCTGAAATTTTATAACCGCCTTAAATAGACCAATGACGGAGGAGATTGGCCCCTCTAGACTTGCCCTTCGTGCTAACATGGCATTCGATCAACTCGCCAAGAGCGACGTCCCTCAGAACATAAAAGATGCCCTCATAAATGTGGATGATTACAGTGTTCAGCAGCTGCTATTCGACTTTACCAGTTGCGCCCTGTTCGGATACGATGTAGCTCCATTTATGTTCACTAACGTCTCCCCTCCTGTTCAGGCGCCGACTTGAACCAGAAGATCAATGGAATCGACAGCAATGAATCTGAATTCCACCTATCTAGGGAAGCCGAGAGCGCGCTCTATCAACTCGTCGCGACCCATATTGGTTTCCTTCGAGCGAAAGGCCCTGATAGCAAGCCCGCCGACCGCATCATCCTTAACTACGCCGTGACAACCAAGAACTCCAAAGCCTTCACTGCGGCTCCTACCTGCGCTCCAACGAGCTTGAACTACCAAAACCTGCCATTCGTTCTCAAAGAAAGCGATAAGACGTCACCAAATCCCGTTCTCGGGGGCAATAATTCAATGTTGGTGTATCTGCAAATGACGGAGGGCCGCATGATGCCTAACGCGTTGCTAGCACCCTCAGTAAGTCTTGAGTGTCTCAGATGAAGGCGAACCGTCACTGACTCTCAGCACCTTACCGTTGCGTAATTTGCTCTGGCGCAATAAACGTAGGCCAACTGGGTTATGCCTCCCTTCGACGAAACATCGGAACAGTATGACGCCGTCGTCTGTCTCTCCAAAGCCAGCTTCCTCGACGGGTTTCTTCTTCCTCGACTCGCGAACTTCAACAGGGAGTCGACGTGGGTTGTCGACGAAGCTTGGTGGAAGGCGGTAAATTTGGGGTTCAAGAATGAATACAAAATATCCGGGCACGTGGGTTTGACGGCCAAGGACCTGCAAGATCCTTTCTTCCAGGATTATCAGTGGAAGATGACGAGCTTTCAAAACGGAATAAGGAAGTACGAGTACCACAAGACGCACAGGAAGGATGACAATCACGGGTTATGGCGGGTGTGGCAGGAAGGTGTGTATCGTCGGCTGCGCGAGGGGACCGATATGAACAACTCACTCCATAGGGCGAACTTCAAACTATCTTACGATTCCGGAGGGCCTCGACTCCTCCTCGAAATGTGTCATGAAACTCAACGGCACAACGACGGTCGAAACATACTTGCATTTGGACGGTATTGGAGAGATCGGCAAAACCAAGTAAGGGGTCCTTTCGCCGACTAGCAGGGAGCTTATCATCTCGTCTTAGGTCGTTGGTCACATGCACTTGGAATGCATCCCTTATCTTGGACGGCGTCGACGATGGGGCGCTCAAGATCACCGTCGACATCCCCAAAGAACCCATCGTTCGCACTGTCCTGGACCCTTCCTTCGCCTATCCCCACATCATGGATAATATCATGGATAGAATCAGGGGCGGGTTCAAATACAGCGACTTTGCCAACCTCAAGGGGAGCCTGGAGAAACTTTTTTCAGGTAGTTGGGCGTTCGTGTTCGCGCAAGGTCAGGATTTCTTTATCGACAGGGCGTGCTTCAATCGAGAGGGCGATCTCCTCTGTCAGATGAAGTACAAGAGTGTGGGGTCGGGAAACCCGGCTCAGCCCAGCGAGTGATCGTTCGACAGAGCAGGTCGGCGATGCCGAATTCCGTATCTTAGTTACTATGCAGGTCGGGTCAGAATGAAATCTATTGTAGGACCAATATCATGGTATTACGCCTCTATCGGTTGTCCGTTTGCACGCGGGGGTGTGGATCGCGTGAGAAACACGGGAGTCGATCGCTTTCGGGTCGAGAAGAAATTGAGGACGCGATCTAGGATACCTGAGTCGTGGTCGGGTTGGTGATGGGGGTGGATCAGAACCGACTGGTTCCGAGTTCGGGGAAACCCGATCCGGCCACCCTGTCCCGAGAAGCGAGCGATGGTACATAAAAAAGTGTCTTCAATCATCCTCAGTCCTGCTTGAGTCAGAGCTAGAAGATTGAGAGCATCGTGGCACGTGCAAGACATCTTCCGCTCCGAGAGTCTCACCGGTGTGGGTGGGTGCCTAGCACAGCCCACTCGTGTTGATCTACTCGGCGGTCTGATTGCTGTGATCATTACAGGTTCGTCGTCGACAGGTAATGGTGGATCAGCGAGTAGACGAGTGTGTAGCATCCGTCCCGATACCCGACAGGCCCGACTAGGAAGTCAGGAGTGGGTTTATTTGAATATAGTGAAGCTAATTTTTGGTTCTCGCAACATGGTACCAGAGAACCCGCGGCGTTCACGCGGCCGTTAGAAGGTCCGTCCTGGAGTTGACCTGAGTTGACCCGTTTCGGTGGGAATGAAGCTTTTCCCATCCTGAGGTTACCCGAGCTATCACCATCTTCTACGTTGGACTAACAACGACGCTTCACTATTCATACCTCACTGACAGGGAGGATCGGTAGCTGCCTGGGAGAAAGACAGAAGCCGGGAGCAGTAGACGCCTTCGCACGATGGTCCTCCCATCGCCCATTAAATGCTTTAGTACCTCGCCCCTCGTAGAAGGCAGGACGGGCGAAG
>WSTX01008125.1:0-10505 GCA_019633405.1 Tulasnella sp. 408
CATCGGAACCAGGAATGGACAGCGCCAATCGGGAACAAGGACGAGCGCTCGAGAGAAGGCGGACATCGTAAGGCTGGAGCGGACGCTAGCGAGAAGTGGAACACTTCCTCTCACCGTCACTATTGCGCCCGAGCGGTTGGTCGACTTCCCTCTCGTCGTCGAGTGCCTGGACCGCGCAGTAGATCGACTTGATACGTTGAATATCATCCCGATGCACGACATTCCTCGGGGATGGTGCTCTCATATCGGCTATCTTTTTGAGCGCACATTCCCTACCCTCAAGCGCCTTAGAGTGGGCAAAATCGTCAACTACGCCTACCCACGTAGTCTCCCTCTCGAGATCTCAGTGGATGCTCCTGAACTTCAAAGCCTGTCCTGTCACTTTCATATCGTCTTTCCAATTTCTCCTCTCCTATTGACGTCCCTATCCCTTACCGCAATCGAAGTAGAATACCTCGAGTCATTTCTCTATTCGGGCTGCATTCACCTTCCGCGATTGTTGGACCTTCACCTCAGTGTTAGTAGCGACGCGGGGCAGTTCCTCTCTACCTTCTCGACCCCCTCCCTCCAGAAGCTCACCGTGCTGGAGGAAACGCCGTCCGACGTTGATCCAGGGCCACTTCTCCAATATTCTCTGCTTGAAGAGTTACAGTGGAGCGATACGGGGTACACTCCAACTCTGCCCATGGTGCTTGCTCGCTGCCCCAATCTACTCCGGTTCGCCAACTATCTGGCTGTGGAAGAAGGTAGCGTGGACTTCCAATTCATCAGTGCCCCGGCGACATTCATCAGCCTTCTCGAGAACACCGATGATGGTCAAAGACCGCTCCGGGACATGTTGCCAAAGCTCGAAGAGGTTCGCCTTGCCATCGCGACTTGCGAAGAGATAGAAGCGTTGGTCGAAGGGATACCGTCAATCAAGCGCATTCGTATCCTCAAGAGCCATAGAGAGAGCGAGGAAGTGGAAGATCTGCTAGCAAAAGCCCAGCTCCTTTCTTCCCTCCCTGAGAAGGTGGAGGTTACATTCGGGGTGGATCTGTGGAGGCAACTCTGAAGACCGGATCGGATGCACGGTTTAATACCGTCTGCAATTGCTCGGACTCGAAAGCTAAGTAAGCTAAATCGAGAGGCATCTGACTTCTCAACTCGGCGAGGATTTCTAAACGTGTAGAGTAGTTGTATAGTAGGATAACCTGGCCAGCGAGGATATACGGCAGAATTCAGACGTGGATCTTAATAGATGCGCTTGTAGAAGAAAGAAACCTCATCATAAGCAGACTACACTCTGCTCTCGGCTTGTCGCTAGGAACCATTACCTTCGGGTCTAGCAGAATCGCCCTTGTTTGATGTTTGTTTGTGTTTCTAGGGTGCTCGACGCGTTTGTCCAGGTTGTTCTTGTGTCGCGCTTGGTCCTCTAGATTCGACTCTCACCTTTGCCTGACCTTGGACAGCGCAAACACCGCAATCTCCATCCGTGCTTCACACTTCACGGTTCACTCGCTACTTCGTTGTTTGATAATGGCCTCACCTGCTCCAGACTCTTCGCTGGCACCACCAGACTCCGGGAATGTGAGTTCTGACCGACGTCCGCGTTCAAGAGGCATCGCTCACTGACGACCCGTATATCTACATTCACTCCGTAGCATACCTTACCTCAACGAGGAGCAGCTAAACGGGCTTCGGGCAACCTTGCGCAGCAGCTAAAGCCTCTCTCACGACGAAAGTCGGCCCCAGAGCGGTTGTCCGCTACTAACAGCCAGATGTCGATCGACAGCAGCGGGGACGCTCAAGACATTAGCAATCCTACCTACGGGATAATTAAAGGAGCGGACCTTTTGAGCTCCTCTTCTACAACCTCCGATGACGCTGTAATGCCAGAACGTCGCAAGCCGACCGTCCAGCGGACATATGGGAAGAGGAGCGGCAAGACCAGTCGTCCGCCCCTCACCAAAGCAGCTTCAGACGGTTCTATTCTTTCCAGAAGTCCTTCCGTGTCTTCTACACCGGCTGCCGGTAGCGGGAACGCAGCCCCTTCACGGAAACGGGGCCGCCAGTCTGATACAGCGGAGGCCGAGTTGGGCACAGCACCCAAGCGAAAACGCTCGTTTGTAATAGTAACCATCGCGGATACCCACAAACCTATCGCGAAGGCTCCCCCGAAACCGAAAGCAAAGGCCGCAGCACCGGTAGGTTCCACTATGTTGCACTCTGAGCATCATGCGCTGAGCGATTTCGCCATAGCGTCCAGCTCCAGAACCAAAGAAGCCGAAGGACCCTCTTGGAGTGGGGAGTTTGGTGTGGGTGCGGTTGGGAAACGACGGCCGCGTTTTGCTTTCATCTGAGACGCCAGGCCTGTGGTGGCCTTCGACCGTCAGTCCTCGTGAGCTTCTGTAAGGGTAATCAAAACTCACGCGTTCAACAGGTCCAATCGTCATCTGAGAAATCCGCCGGTGTCCGACTATTGGGGAAGTCTGTTCCAGGAGGGTACAAGCACCGAGAACAGACCGTCGACGACCTGTCCAGCCGCAGCATCCTCTCCTTCCGCCAGGGCACGAAAATTCGGTTTGATGCTACAACCTTTGCCGAGGCCGGGTTTGATAGAGCGAATGTAGCACCCTCCGATTCACCTTCGAAACCCGTGGCGAGTCTACAGTCGATCTGGGAAGCTGGTTTCGCCGACGCTCTTACTCTGGACGAAGGAGATGACGACGATTTGCCTGATGCTGATTTGGTCTTCAGCCAGCCGTCATCTACACCGACTCCAATACCCAAGAAGAAAGTTGAGGCAAGAAAAGAACCAAAAGATGCTGAAAAGGTTCCTGCGGTGTGGAAACCTGACCCCAAGTACGTGAATCCTTCAAAAGCCGTTCCCCCGAGGCGATAGCTGATTTACCCCCAAGATTATCTCCTGGAACCATATTACTTTGTCGTGACACCAGACAATCACAGTCATACTGGCCAGCGAGGATCAACGAGGTCGTCCTTCCCAGTAAAACTGGGGCCACTGGAAAATACAACGTCACGTTCTGCGACGGAGTTGTGAAGAATGTCATGGCGGAATGGATGATATTGGAAGATCAAGATGCGTTTCTTACCTGTCGCGTGCGTCCATCCATATGATTGAATCACCTAGCGTATCACTGACCGGCGGCTCGTTCTTCAGTTGGGATCGCTTGCGGTGGATGGGGAGGACCTCGCAGAGGACGGCCGTAAAAGCCCCTTGCCTCGTTCCCCTTCTCCCCAGCCTCGTGACGCGCCTCCGACAGAATCTGAATTCGAAGACTACACCTTCCGGGAACAAGTGGCTTGCATTCGCCCCGTATTAAACAAAATCATTTGCGGAGAGTACCCACCTGCTCAAGCACGGCATGACGCTTTCATCAGCGGTGGCCGACAAAGACAACAGTTGTCCCAGAAAATTGTCACCGGTGATTTATCGACTTCTCAACTGGACACAATTCTGCATGAGATCAGGCGCTGGGCTCTGCGCGGCGAGCGTTGGACTCGATCAAATGAAAGCACAAACCCCGAAGAGCAAGTCTCGGAGACTAATGACGCAGCGCCTACCACCGAGCATCCCCCGCCTGCCGAAGGACAGGACACTACGATGGTACGTATGACTCTGGCAGCAAAAGTATCGAGTTAACACGCGCTACTTTCTAGGCGGATGCTGAAGAGGACTGGCGAATGCTGCCTTCAGAAAAAGTTCCGCGACCAAAGGGATCTGTGGAGTACGAGTCTCTTGGAGACTCAGAGCGGAGCCAGGTCAGTGTTTCGTGTCTGAACAGCACACCTGTTTTGCTTACTCGTGATACACAGTACTGCTCGGACGTTCTGCTTCCAGAGGCTTTGGTTCAGCTGCACGCGCTTCGGCGCACTATGCGGACGGGTAAGCTACTCGAGGACGACGGCCAAGCAGAGCAGGCGTTGTACGACGCTGCCGCCCAGAGCCTAGCCCAAGAGGAGCCCATCGATGGATGGGTAGATCAAATACTGTCGCGCCGACAACAACGCCGCATCGCTCGTGGCATGCCTGCCACTGACACACTGGAGGAGCTTGGTAAAAGCTCTAATTCACCAGCAAAGGGGTCGACGCGATCCCGTCGTGCTTACAACTAGCTTCATCATTCCAAAGGAACATTTGCAATCTCATCGTCATCAATTGCTATCGTGCTGTTTCTACACTGCTGTACCAGTATTTATCCAAAATCAATCACAGTTGTCACTGCCCGTGTATCTGACAGCAAGGATATTATTAAAGCAAGTGATTAAAAAGGTAACATGATGGAACATCAAAAACACAGTAAGCGAACAACCATTCAATAAATATCCCTCGTACAATCTAGCTAGTTCCAGATTTGAATGCCGTGTTGAATTGACTTGGAGTGAATTGGTGTGTAAGCCCACGAAGCGGGCTGTTCGCCCCAGACGCGACGGGGGAATTTCGTTTGGGAGTGATGAAGCCTGAGCCACCAGCTCCATAAACAAACCCTCCGGACAAACCCTCGAAGGAGTTATTATAGCCTGTGTTGTGATGTCAGCACCAAGACTGGCGACAGGCTGAAATTTGATCCTACCTGGCATCAGGACGCTGTCCCAGAATCCGTCACCGAGAATATTATCCATCGAGAACAGGGGATATTCGTTCGGATCCGCGGGTGAGGCGAACGTTGGCGGGAAAGTTGATAGATCTTGAACCTGGGTTGGCCCGATTTCACCGCTGTAATTATTGAATGCGTTGAGGTTGTTCCACGGGTTCATGCCTGCGGAAGAGTTGTCGGAGTGCGGGGCGGATGGTGGAGGTGGGGGTGCTGCTCCGCCAGTCGGTGGGTGGGTGCCATTCGACTCTGGGGGTTCTTGCATCGAAGCATCACCATCACCATTAGCGGTTGGGACGTTGTGATCACCACTCGGAGCGGGCGTCCCATCACGGGTCTGGCCGGCCTTCGAGGAGACCAGAGCACGAAGGAATGTGCTATAAAGAGCTGCAGAAGTTGGAGGTGAGAAAAACTCAAATGAGTTTTAGGCAAGTATCCTACCAGGGGTATGCCACTGGTTGACCGCCATTTCCTCGAACAAGTCGGCGACCTCTCCAACCAAGCCAAGTATGCTGTCCTCGTTCTCGATAAACGCTCTGAACTCGGTTCGAATAAGCTATAGTATTGGGATTAGCTCAAGTTCACGTCCTCGAAAAATAAACAGGTAAAGCAGAAGGCGGCGACCGCTCACCTTTAGCAGAGTAAGAAGCGCATAGCTGAAGAGTACGAAGTGCGAATCCGGGCTGTAACGCATGTAGCCTTTAGGTGCCAACTCTTCTTTGACGATCCTGGCGCACGACACCGCCGCCGAATGGCAGCGCCCAAAGAAGTGCGCGATGTCCATGGGAGAGCGCTCCAGAGCGTTCTGCAAGCCAAAGGAGTTGATAACCACGTTGGCGTAGTGATAGTAGAACTGGGCGATGAGTCCTCGGTATTCGACGATCCGGTCAAGCACGCCATGTGCAATCGCGTCACTATATATCGGGGCAACAGGGAGCGGTTAGTGATGCAATCTCCAGAGAGGTGAGTTCCACCTTGACTGACCGGTTATGGAAGCTCCACTCCTCTCCCCAACTCGTCAGCTGGGTCTCGAATGTTTTGATAACCATCAAGAAGTCGCAATCGATTTGCAGTCCACTCGGAGCTGAAGTTCCCGAATACAGGAAGTCCAGAGCACGGGAGAGAGTCCGTTGGTAGTCCTGCACGAAAGCCCATATCAATTATACAGCTCTATGAATGCCGGAAAAGAAACTTACGACATAGGCAGCGAGGCCGACATCCAGGGGTAGGGCGTGAGGATGTTGCCACCACCTGTTAGCAGTTCGGATTATATAGCTGCGCGCCAGTTTATCAGCTACGAGCGGCCATATTGGGAAATTGCGGGACAAGCAGTTAACTCACTCTTCCTTCACCGAATGAGGTTTCCCCATCTGAGCCGAGAAACTCCGATCCAGGACATAACACAACAACCACGCCCTTTCTCGATTGCGAATTTCGAGATTCGTTGCTCGCGCCTCGGCTGTATCACCTTCAGCATAAGGGATTTTTCGGTGCAGATTGATGTCTGTTCCCACTCGAATAGCGAGACCCAAGATTGTCCAAGTTCGTTCCTGTTCGAATCGTTCCACTGGGCCAATGCCCCACAAGAAGAGGATGAGGTACGCTTGCACAATCTGTCGTTGAAGAATGTTGAGTTCTTCCGCTAGCTTTCCAGAACATCTGAAATATACCTCGACGCTCTTATAGCCTTGTTCAGGCACACTAAACGCAAGCTTCTTCGCGATCTTGTTGAGCCTCTGATGTAAATCCGGACGGGCGGTGTAAAACTTTGAGGAAACGGCGCAAACTTGGGATGGCGAGGGCTTTGTGTTAGCCATTAATCTGAAGGTATAACCGTAGGGACTCACTGGCTGTAAGGAGGAATGGGCTGCGACTACAAACCAGTGAAGGCGTATGCCAATTCGGGTCTAGCATTGAACAATGCGGCTGCAAGCAGAGGTTCAAGGTCGTCAAGAATCGTTCGGCGACGACGCCGTTTGAAAGGTAAACTAACATTCATATATTCGAAGAAGCTGGTCCCGTATTCGTGTCAGCCAGCTTACGAAGACCCACGCGACCTTGTGCTTACATCTTAAATAATTCAACCACCTCTTCCTTTGTCACAAATGTTAACATCTCCGGCTGGATCTGGCGTTCGATGTACAAGCGGCGAAGCGGCAAAATGTTCATCGGGCCTAGTTCACGGGACCTCCTTAGCACCGCGGCTTTAATCGCTAATCATACAAGTAAGTGCGGGGCTTACCAGGTTTGAAATATCGATCATTGGCCAATCCAATCTTCTTTCCGTCGGCAGGAGCTTCACCATCCGATCGAGGCTGGGTTACGGCTGGGATCAAACCAGTGATGTGGTCTTCATCAGTCAACTGGCCCTCTTTCTCCCTCCGGTGTGCCAAACTTGTATCGGCGAGCAGTCCAAGTGGGTTGAGGGTGCTATCTGGTAGAGAGTCGAGTTTTGGACTTGCCGGAGGGCGAACCCGTGAGCCCAATGAGCCCGTAGACGAGGAGGCACCGGTGAGAGACGCGGCAAGCGGATTAGTGGATGGCGGCCGAGCGGTTAAACCCGGCGTGGCTGAGTGTGGATCTCCTCCACTTCGAGTTCCAATGGGTGGTAGCATCGAAGTCTCGGGGGTGTGCAGGGCTGAGGGGGACGGTGACATTAAGTTGGCAGTATCCCTCGCCAATCCGGGTGATTCATGATCTGGTGATGGTGTGCGAGAGCCACCTTCCGCTGCAGCTTGTAAGGCTGGGTTCCCCAATGACCGGAGGACGATGTCGAGTGTCTTTTCCATCTTGCTCAACGATCGCTGGAGAGCTTCGGACTTCCTGTACGTAAGGGGAACCGTCAGCGGCTTCCCCCTGGAAACGTTAGCGGAGCCGCAAAACTTACTTCGTTGAACGTTTTCCCCGGTTGCTTTCCTCAAAGATACACTAAGGAAATGTTGAGAAGAGATCCACAAGTTGTTTGATGATCATCGTCTGCGCAGACTCACTTCATGGCCGCCGGTCTCGCATCGTTTACATGGGGGGCCGTTCTCTGCGCCGACGCATTTCATCTAAACCGGCGGAGGGAGTATGTCAAATTATGGAGAGCGGATAATTGGGAATGAACAAGGTACCTTGAGTCTTCGACAAACTGTACAAGCTCTGCGGGGCAAGGTTTTCAGCTGAAGAGCGAAACTCAGGAAGGAGGATATCCCACCTCGACCCCCTTGTCTGTTTGATCTTCTGTGTGCTGGAACCGGCAGCACCGTCCGTCTCCCCATCTTCGTTGTACTCCCCATCGTGTTCCAACTTGGTTTTCTTCCTTGCGGCATCGTTGTCCCTGGCGGGCCGCTTCCCCGAGGCGTTAGCGACGCTGCCTCCCCTCGACGGATCCGGGCTGTCAAGAGAGGTATCCGACAGCGGTGTAGGTTGGGATGCTGGAGGTGGAGGCGGAGGGAATAAACCCGACTGTGGACCGGATATTCCGGCTTGTTGATGGGATTGTTGTTGGTGGTAGAGTGCCGCAGCGACGCTTGGATCGATGTTGGATGGAGCTTGAGGCATATAGGGGAAAGGGAAATGATTTGATCCTGGACCAGACATCTTGGAAAGGTCTGTTTATGAGAGTGTGCGGAGAGTTATTTACGAAAGACGGCTTCCTCGACGTCGGCGGGTGGCAAGCCGTTCCGTACTGTCCGAGTGCAGTGTCCTATGGCAGCCCTGGTGGGAGGTTGAAGAGCTTGGGGTCTAGTCGCCGAAGTATTCGGTGTTCTCCTGTGCGTGGGGAGGACGGAAGTTCACCTGTCGGCGGTTCTGGACGCAATACTGGCCTCAGTCCAGATGGTAATGTCGGTCAAGGCCGAAGACTCGAAGAGTAGAAACCCCAACATTTGGACGTGATTATGTCATTTGTTTGTTTTGGTAGAGAATCCGACTTTGAACGCGAACTGGAGGCTCAGTCTCCCTTTCTATTCAGCAAGTCGTCAGTCAGGGCTCGCCCCCCTC
This sequence comes from Tulasnella sp. 408, assembly GCA_019633405.1. NCBI lineage: Eukaryota > Fungi > Basidiomycota > Agaricomycetes > Cantharellales > Tulasnellaceae > Tulasnella > Tulasnella sp. 408. The sequence continues at coordinate 8,586 of WSTX01008125.1, forward strand.
CGTCCCACCACCTCTATCTCCCCATCGCACCCATCGTACACCTCCTGACTGCGTCCTAGCCGTTCTAATTCGCCGTCGGGTTCAGTCATGAGCCAGCCCTTCCACCCCTCTTTGGTCCTGGGGCCTTCCAAGCACACAACTGTGTACGTTGCTCCACGCGCTTCTTGCACCTCTAAACGGTCCACTTAAACTCACTTATAACGCGCAGAGTAACGACAACGACCGTCACGACAACCAGTTATGCTCCAATACCTTTGCCTCCCATCCCACCACCGTCCTCCCCTAAGGATCCCAAGACCTACCCTCTCCTCAACCTGAACCTGCCGAAATCGCTTCGAGAGTTTCCGATCGAATTCCCCGATGGTGCCAAGGCCATGTATCGCGATGGCTCGATTGACGAGTCCGATAGCAGTGACGCAACCCGCGACGAGGAACCTTCCCAAGGCTCCTCTACCTGGTCCTCGACCGTTGAGATGGCGGACGGTAGAGAAGACGTCATTGGTCTTCATGAAGCTGTCGAACGTCTCAATCCGCTCAGGAAAAGGCCTCTCAGTGGTGCAGAACAGTCCCTCGCGGATGTTGCCGATGATACCATGAGGATTAGCGGTGGCGACTTGCAGGTCCACTCTCGTTACACCAACGCACCTCCAAGAAAGAAGGCTCGAGGGACGGAGCAGCAGCAGTCGCAGCACCATGCCTCTCGGTCTGCAGCTGGGCCTCCATCCCCTCTGCCGTCGCCAAGGGCGTCCCCATCCACCCCGGTGATGTGGGCTTCTCCCTCGCAGTCTCAAAGTCCGCCTGCGCCTTCACCGCCGTTCCAGCCGGATATGTCCCTTACAGCGCTCTTATCTCTCCCCACTCTCGTCTCCCACTTTTCCGGTCTTCCTCCCCAGCTTCAATCACACATCCTGGTCTCCTTACTTCGGCATTCCTCGCTTCCAGTTCTCCGCACATTGCATGACATTATCACACCCGTACTCGCTCGAGACTTCCTCACTCTCCTCCCACCCGAGCTTACAGCTATCATTTTATCATATCTTCCCGCCAACACCCTCTTCCGTGCTTCCAGGGTCTGCAAGGCCTGGCGAACCATCATCGACGGGCATGCTCAAGTCTGGCGGGATCAAATGCGTCGTTCCGGCACCTGGTATGGTGGTCCTTCTGAGAGCGCGTACGCAGAAAGGATCTGGGCTCTGCGCCAGAAACGTTTCGATCAGCCGGCCATCCAGCCTACGATATCACTCCCCCATCCCTACAAGCTCCTCTTCAAATCTCGGCACCTTGCGCTAACAAGGTGGCAACAAAACAACGGAAAGAGACTAACCTTTGCTGCTCATGGTGTTAGTGTCGTCACATGCCTTATCTTCTCTCGCCGCCGAATCATCTCAGCCTCCGACGACCACTCCATCAACATGTACTCGCCATTTACCGGTCAATTAGTCCGTTCCTTCCCTGGACACGAAGGGGGCGTCTGGGCTTTGGCCGTCTGTTCCAGAAGACGCAAGCCACCGCCCTCGCCGATTCTCACACCGGCGCATTCTCCCTCCGCCCCTCGTCCCAAACCGTACTACCACGACATGCTCGTCTCAGGGTCCACTGATCGGACCGTGAGGATTTGGGACTTGCAGACTGGTCGAAACACGCATGTCTTTGGTGGCCACACCTCGACCGTTCGGTGTCTCGTCATCGCTCGCCCCGTCTGGATCGATGCTGAAGATGGGTCAGACAACAAGGAGAAGTGGCCGAAGCATACCATGATTGTGACTGGCAGTCGAGATAACACCTTGCGCGTCTGGAGGTTACCCGCGCCCGGAGATGAGGAGTACCGCTGCTTTGGCGCCCAAACCACGGAGGGGGATCCATCGGACGAAGATACGAACGAGAATCCATACCACGTTATGGCTCTCCGTGGGCACGATA
>WSTX01008126.1:0-15717 GCA_019633405.1 Tulasnella sp. 408
TATAACAAGCTCCTCCAAGTCTTCCAGAAGACTCAACTTTGAGAACATAGGCTCGACATTCTCTTGTGAAAGCTCGAGGTCTAAATGTCGGATGCCTGCAGTTGAACGAACCAGGGCACCAACAATGCTCTCGCCGGTCTCGATAGAGAGGGTGCCTTCGATTTTGACAGATTTGACAGGCCGTCCAGGAACCAAGCGACAAACGACAGGTGCAGGGGCCGCGACACTCTCCAGTTTTGGCATCGTCGCGGGTTTGAAGGTGACATAACACTGGCCCGCCTCAGCGTCTGCGTTCAGCAACGTATCGAGTTGGTTTTGAATGGCTTCGCTGGCGGAATAACGGAGAGTTTTAAGGTTTTCGTGAGATTCGACGAAATCCCAGAACCCGGTATCGAGTTCTAGACTGTTGTCCCTCATGACGATTGTTTCGAGATTTGGGCAGCCAGTAGATGAATACTGCGATCGGAATTTCATACGGTGCGAGGCTTTCTTTTCGATCACGAGCTCTTTTAGAGAGGGAAGATCGTGAAGCAGGCGATTATAGTCGTCAGGCGAGGGTGGACCGTCCTTGCTCCAACGGTCACCGGTAATTTCTATGGTCTTGATGAGTGACCTCCGATTAATGAGAGGAACGTTGGGCTCGATGAATATAACCAGCCCGTAATACGTATTTTGTATGTCAAGGCCGTGGTGCAAGGAAAGATTGGCCCATAATATACGGTTCGCTTCATCCTTTGGAACAAATCTGACTTAGTGTAAGACTCCAGCCCAAGCACTCGGGCGGGCACGCACATGAAAGAAGTGGCTGACATATGTGCAACTGAGAAGAGACGCCTTCTCTCCTCGTAGATGCTCAAGAATTAGTGGAATGAGCTCCATCGGAAGTGGAACCTATTAGGTCATGCATTAGGGCAAGACGCGTTACGAGAGCAGGATAAACGTACGCAGCGAGAAGAGTTCACTGTGCCGTCGTAAGTGCTCCGAATGGAATACTCCAGTGTAGCAGAAAGTCTGTCCATACACTCCCAGCACCGTATCAAGGCGTCGTTACACGTTTCTAACGTCTGACGGGATAGGTTAGTGGAGCTCGCCCTTTAAGATAGTCGTCGGTTAGATTGGCTGGCTAACCCAAAAGATAGCATAGACTTGAACGCGGAGTGTCACCACGACTGGAAAGGCGAGAATTTCAAAAATGGTTGTCGAATACTTCCAAGCCAGCCGAATCCAGAGTAGAAATGCGGAGAGCAGTAGGACGACAGTTGTATGAAGATACCAGATAAATATATATATAGGTAGGAGAGATACGGGCTTTTTGAGGGCGCGCCCGAGTCTAAGCAGAATCTCGTCGAGGTCCTTGCGGGATGTGAGGGTAATGGGCATGGTAGGCGAAAGACGAGGGGTGGAGTAGCATCGATCAAAGCATTGGAGTCCTTTTGAAGGCATCTGTCGCGATTTCTTATCAATATCGATTGGATCCGACTGAATAGAATGGGTTCTATTGAGCCCTGCCAGTAGGTAATGACGAAACCAGACTTGGAGGAGAGCAACGACGGGCTTCCGCTGAATCTTAGCCCAGTCCTTGGGAGCAAGACCTAATATTGCACCGGTTTCATTAGCACCCGAGTCCCGGTAGACGTGCAAAGCGTCGACGGGAAGAGTCGCAATGGAGGGGTGAGAGGGAGCCGATTGCAGCCGTAGCGTGACTAACGCTGAGGTGACTGTTACAGAGCCGTTACGTCGTTATGTTGCCGTGACTGTAGAAATCGATCGCTCGTCCCTACTACCAACGGCCTCATGTCTGCTGCGTCCGGTATTTCTGCGAGTGAAGACCTCCTTCGCGACTTTTCAGATGCTGTAGCAGATCGTAACATCCGCTTTCTCAAAATCGCGATCCAAAACGGTATGCAGCTCGTACATTATCGCGCTCTTCCAAGCACTGAGTGCAAGCCATCGTAGAGGCTTTGGTGCCTCAAGGAACATGGCCTAGTAAAGCAGCAGATTTAGCAAGCGACCTGAGCCAGCTCGACGAAATACTACTGTCGGACACCCCCGCGTATATTCTAGCTAGGTTGGACACAGGCGAAGAATGGCTCTTTATCAGTTACGTTCCAGATGTTGCAAAAGTTCGGGACAAAGTGCGTGGAATTCGGCTATTTGCGCGAAATGTACTCAGCTAGCCAATTCAAACGTAGATGCTGTACGCGTCCTCTCGTTCCGCATTAGTAAAAGCTTTGGGCGGACAAGCGGTCAAGGACACCCTTTTTGCTACATCCAAGGTATATCGACGCATTCAACGTAGTCCTGATCGATTTCTGACTACTTTACAACAATATCTGTTCGTTCTTACTGCACAGAAAGACCTCACCGCCGAAGCCTATGCTGCCCACCTTCGGCATGTTGCGGCACCTAAACCCATGAGCGCTCGCGAAGCTGAGCTGGCGGAGATCCAAGCGGCCGAACGGCAATTCAGCACCGCATTTGAAGGTTCTAGAGCCAGGAAGAACCATGTTGGGACTGGAGTAGGCGTCGTCTGGAGTGCAGAGGTCGAGGACGCTGTCAAATCGCTTGTTGCAGGGGAAGGGGGTAATCTCCTGATTCTTGTAAGGTCAACTCCTCGAAGCAGGCCATCTTGGTGTGACTGAAGTTTTGTTAGGGAATCGCATCGGAGTCCGAAGGTGTCAAAGTCATCGAGACCAAGGATGCTGCTCTCAACAACCTGCAGTCCGCTCTCTCCAAGTCCGAGCCTTGTATGTGACCTCAGGCACTCTGGGTACCGCATTCAGCGCATCTCTGACTTGATTGCGCTTAAAGCTTACGCCTTTTACCGATGGCAACCTGAGAAGATCGGTTAGTTCTGCTGTTATCTTCCGTTTCGTAAACTTGAACACTAAACGAGTATTGCGTTTCAGTGTTCATTTACACCTGCCCATCGGGATCCGGAGTTAAGCTTAGGATGGTTTACTCGATGGGTGTATCATCTGTCACACAATCGGCTCAGGAAGCTGGCGGGTTCAAGATTTTCAAGAAGCTAGAAGCTTCGGACCCTTCGGACCTCGACCTTTCGTTCGCTCAAGACGAAGCCCCAACTCCTGTCAAGGCGACGGGACCGCCATCTTTCGCCAGGCCACGGGGACCACCGCGGAAACGATGATTGTCGCTACAAGGCGCCCGAGCCCCTATTTGTTAGAGCAGTCAAAAGGTCTAATAAAGTTATGGTAGAAAACAAGAATCAGGTAGAAATGAAGAGAAAGCATGTGCGAAAACGAGTCCATCCTATAGTCAGAAAATAATCAACGAATATTCCCATCTCGAGCGATCCTTCCAATCTCCGCGCGGATTTCGTCTAGATTGGATTTGAGGGTCTGGGCATCTTCAAACTTGCGCGCCTGCATCGCCTCATCCACATAAGATTCCAGGAGGGCCTCTTGCTCTAGCAACGGTTGTAGGGAATGCGCAAGTGCTGAATCTTGGTCGAAGGCTAGGAATCCGCTTGCAGGTCCACCCATAACACCGTTGGGCGTGAGAGGCTCATTGGTAGACTCGGAAGCGGACGAATTTTGTGAGGACGATTGTCGTGGCATGGAGCTCGACGCCGCTGCAAGTCTCTGCTCGGCGAGCGGAAAGTCAGCAATCAATCAACAGTTCCTTGCGGCAAAGGGATGGTTCGACTAACCTTCAAAGGGAACATATTTTGCTGCAAGAACAAACTAGCTCTTGTCATTACTGCGTTCTGCAGCTTGTCTTGCGAGGTGCCCGCGACAGCCGGAAGTGCTCTGATTCGTTTAGCAATGTTATCGTATTCGGCAAACATTTCAAGCATCTCTTTCCGGGTCGAGGTTGCACTCCGCTGTCCTCGCGTATCGTCCTTGCTGAACATAGAGTTAACTTCAGGCCCAATTAACTTATTGACGTGTACTCACGCGTTGACAAATGCTTCCTGGAACTGGGGTAAACTTTCCTCAATCTGCTGCTCTACTCGAATAAGCGCCTGTTGGAGGAGACGTGGAGTGAGACAGGGCTGAGCGTGGATGGAACCAAACTCGTACCTTGTGTAACCGAGCGAATGCTGGGGCTGAGGCGCTTTCCAGGGCAAACTGTTGACGCCTTGGAAAAAGGCCAAGTCAGCTCATTTGACCGTGAGGGGGGAGAAGGGGATACTCACTGTACTACCGCATGACAGTCCCGGCAAATACGCACTCCCTTCAGGTGCGTGTCTCGGTCCTTTGAAGAGATGGCCGGCACTCCATTCGGCGTTCGAGGCGCGACACCGTAAGCAGTGATGTCTGGGGCCTCTTCGATCTTCCCTGTCCGATGATCTGCGGTGATTAAAAGCGAGCATTTCTTGGGCCTTATCGGCGGCTTGGGCGGCAGCGAGCAAACAACGCGCCCACAGAGTCGGCAATGGTGCTTCCGGTTTGTGAGAGGATGGAAAGCTTGTCTATAGAAGTACACGGATTCGTCAGCGGTTTACACATTAGAAGCAGCGCTCAGGTGTGACAATCGTGTCCTTACGTGCAGATGGGACATGCTGAAACAGCGTTGTCGTCTTCCCAGCGTGTTATTCTCTGCTCTGCGTCTCGTATCTGACGTTCATTCTTTGCCGCCGAGGATTCAACCACTCCTTTCCACAACTCAGCTGCGCCTTTGCCTTTTAGCTCGGAAAAATCGAGGAAAGAGCTAGATCTTCGAGCTGTCGGCGAGTTTGGTTTTGAGACAGGAGATTCGGGAGAGAAATGCAAATCCACCAGCTAAGGGATAGATTCTAATGGTCAGTTTGATGTCGCAAAACTATGGACCATCGGGCATGCCTTTTCTAGTCGACGAAGCAATCTCTTCTCTTCTGCTCTCCTCGATTCAAGGCGCTGAGAGCGTAAGGACATAAAGTCATCTGTTCGAACAGAGTAAACGCCCTTCGGTTGAAAGCCTGGTCGGTAGGGAGCAAGACCAGGTTTTGACGTCGAGGTAGATATCGCAGAAGAAGGAGTAGGTGGAGGTTCTTTTGAGCCTGTTCCTCTTGAAAGCGACTTCCCATTTCCTGGAAACAAGGACGGCGTGGCTGGCGTGGACGGTGCAGTCGATGATCCACTGTTCGAGATCGACGATCTTGTAGGTGGGGGAAGGGTGTCAACGGCCAATGGGGAGGGGGCTGAAGGTTTTGGAGGCCCTGACACCACGGACGGGGAAACGGTAGTAGAGGATGGGGCCGGGAGTCGGAGTGCATCTCCTTCAGGGATTGGGGTGGCAATGCTCGGTGCAACAGCCGGCGAAGATATAGTGGAGGGGCGCCCAGAGGAAGACGGTCCGGCTATAGACTGTTGGGATTGTGGCCGAGAAAATGCAGAATCCAAGGATGGTCGAGAGAAATGCTGACTGCTTCCAGCGCGGGACGACATCACGGGTTGAGACGAGGTAGAAAACGTTCGGGCTGAGGATGAAGGGCGAAGAGGGGACGGGGTTGGGGGTTTGGAAGATCGGGCGGGAATGTGGCGGAAAGTGGAACCGGTCGAACGCAAGGATGGAGGTCGCATGGAAGGTTGGCTGCCTGCCGATGTCGATGGAGTTGGTGGTGGTGACGCGCCGTCCACCCCGTCGACCGCTTTCGACTTTCCATTGGTCTGCAATTTCGGACCCGTCTCCTCAGTATTGCCGGTACCTTCATCTGCAGAGCTGGGTAGGATCAGCTTGATGCGGGGAGTGCCAGGGGCGGGAGGCGGAGAGGTTGAAGATGGAACTGGTGGCAGTGTCTTGCTAAGAAGGTTCGGGGATGGGATCGGTGGAAGGGGCGATACACTGCTTGCCCGAGGCACATCCACGTTGGGGGAAGTAGCGCGAGTTGATGGTGACGGAGATGAAGGCCCAGAGAAGAAAGCATGGGGTGACGAGCTGCCAAGGTTAACAGGCGGAGTGGCTGCGGTGTGGTTCGACGACGGACTGCCGGCACCGAATACAGGTGTCGAGGATCCGTTAGCGGATTGAGCGCTTCTGCCGGTCGCTAGAGCTTGGGTGAGGGTGGTTTCGTTGAGATCGGAGGCCTGGGTACTTTGCTCCGTGGGGACAACGGAGGCCGACGACGTTCGTGAGTGGCGCTTCGACTACAGAAAAGAAATTTCAATCAAGTTATTGAGCATTCTAAGAAAAATTCGACAGCAATACGAACCCTGTATGTGGAATAGCCGATATGAAGGGCTGGAGGCGTCGTAGGGGTGGAGTTCATCGAGGCCAACGCGACAGTTGCAGGAGAGGCGGTGCTTGGTTCGTTCAAGTACAGCTGAGCAAGAGAAGTCGAGAAGCCCGAGCAAGAGAGTGACGATAGACGGTTGGCGCCGAACGCTACTTCGAGAGTTCGAAGCGGTTATTGCACGCTGGAACTGCGAAACTGCGCTTCGGGTCCAGTAGCGCCCCGATTGCTATGATATCCGGCTCGAGAGTCTCTAGAGTGCCAACTCCTAATAGCACGTCCTGTTCTCCCTGTCGACCTCGACGGTCTTGAGGTTTGGGGTGGTGGTCTGGAGGGGTGGAAGCCAATGGCGGAGATGCCAGGGGTTTGGGATTTGGACTGGCGAGACAAACAAAAGTTCTACTCTCTACAACCACCGCCCAACTCTCTCAAAAATGGAGGTCCAGGACGTCGACATGCGAGGTCCGGACGACATCGACATGCAAGCAGCAGAGGAAGCCGAGATGGCGTTGGATCCTCAGGCTGGGGAAGAAGACGAAGAGGCAGCTGGATCAGATGAACCAGGGGAACCGACAGCGGGCGACGATGAGGATGAAGACAGCTCAGAGGAAGAGGAAGAAAACGAAGAGGAGATGAGAAAAGTTGCACAAGGCTTTATTGTTGACGAGGACGAAGAGGAAGAAAGCGAGGTGGAAGAACAGTCCAAGCGACGGCGCAAGAAGAAGAAGAGACGACATCGACGTAGGCTTTGACTTCGATCTCTGAGACGGTATCTCGTACTCATAATGGCTTTGATCAGGTCGAGAGGAGGAAGAGGATCTTGACGAGGAGGATCGTGAACTGATGGAGGAAAACATGGGCTACCGTCCGGGTCGAAAGCTGACCCGTGTGCGACGCGGTCGAATTGGCTCAGACGACGAGTCTGCATCACCCGAGCCCGCTCCTTCTCGCCACGCTGCCCGTGCAGATGATTTACAAAATATTTGGGAGGAAGAACAAAGAGACGATGACATGGAGGAAGTGGAAGATCTGGAAGATTTCATCGTCGACGAAGGGGAGGAAGGAGAGATGGACGAGGAAGAGCGGAAGGAACGAAGGAGAGTGGAAAGAGAACGGCGCCGAGCGATGGGCTCTCGACCCGACATGGATGGTCTTGATGCTGCGTGAGTATCTTCAGCTTTTTCACGGCTTGCCATCCCTGCTAACCTGACGTCCAAACACGTTCCAGCGCTTGGGACGAGATTTTCGAAGTTTTCGGAGATGGTCGTGACTACGAATGGGCTCTTGAAGGCGAGGAAGCAAACGAGGAGGCCGAAGAGACTGTTAAACCTGACATGAAATACACCGACGTGCGTACCCTTGACATGGCCATCTCATGGATACTAAAACTGCCCCTTCAGGTCTTCGAACCGTCCGAAATCAAAGCTCGACACCTCACCGAAGATGACGACATCATTCGCATGACCGACATACCAGAGCGAATGCAGCTCTCAACCAGTTCTCTTTCTCCATCCGCCTCTTTGACCCTTCACGACGATTTCGACTTTTCCCAACATCTATCGGCTGCCGCAGCATGGGTCGCTATGCGCATCTCCCCCCGCATTACTCGAGACTTCTTCCGTCAAGGCGCACCACACCAGGCCCTCCTTACTCCCCTCATCATTGCCATTTCGCGAATTCTCGAGTTCATGCTCATCCGCAACTTCGAAGTCCCTTACATCTACACCCACCACCACGACCTCATCAGCCATTTCGACTACGAAAAGAGGGTCATGACGGAGTTGCTGAGCCGCGACGAACTTTGGCGAGTTGGAATTCTCGGCATGAAGTTCCGGGCCTTGACAGAGCGAAGGGAGGCCCTTTACAAGACCTACGAGAAGATGGGAGTACACGATGATTACTTCGACTCCGACCTCAAGGACCACCTTGACTCTATCGAAGCTGTTGCGGATGCGAGCGAGTGGCTAGGGATGAAGTACCGACAAGCACTGAAGGACGCGATGGAAATGCCGGAGGATGATAGTCTCGATGTTTCCAAGCGCATCAAGAAACCAACGCGCATTTCTCCGTACGAGACCGCCAAGTCGACCATTGCGTCCAAACTTGCAGAAGTAAGCAGATTTTACGCTTCATTCCGCGCATCGACCCTCCACTAACAGTCTGCCTTTGCAGGGATTCGGCATCTCGTCTGCTGACATCGTTCGCAACTTCATCGCCAAAACCAAAAAAACCCCCACCACCGATCAAGACGTCACGCCCGTGGCTTATGCGAACGGGTTTGTGACAGATGATCCTGCCGGTATCATCAGAGATGCTGATAAGCAGCTCGAGTTGGCGCGCCTCATTATCGCGACGGAGATTGGCAAGGATCCTGTTGTGCGGCAACGTATCCGAACCTTGTTCGAAGGGAGTGCAGTTATTTCTTGCCTGCCGACAGAGAAGGGGAACGAGAAAATTGACGAATTCCATCCTTACATGGTATGTATAACTGCCCTATGGCTCGCTAGCGATTGTGTCATATCTTAACTTTAACTCTTGGCACGTCAGAACTTCAAATTCCTAAAGGAGAAGCCAATCGAAAAAATGAAGGACTCGCCTCAATTCCTCCACATCCTTCAAGCAGAGCACGACCATCTTATCACCGTTCAAATCAAACTCCATGATCAAGCTCAGCATGTTTTGGAGAGAGACCTTACAAACGCCTTCTCCTCTGATGGAACTGGTCCAGTGAGCAAGGCTTGGAATGCACAACGCAAGTTGGTTGTCACGGAAGCGTTGGAGAAACACCTGCTTCCGTTGGGCATCAAGTGGGCGCGGGAGTGGCTCCGGGAGGAGATCGAAGATAGCTTGGCGAAGAAGTGCGGCGATTCTTTACAGGACGTGAGTTAAGCTTCCTCGGTACGGTTGAACTTGATAGTTTTAACTTCCGCCCCCCACGCAGCGCATCAATCGAGCACCGTATAGGACAGAAGACATCGAACCCGGGGACGTCCCATCGGTTATGGCCATTTCATGGGGCAAGGGCGACCCGCAAAAGGATGCTGTTCACATCGTCGTGTTGGACGAAGAGGGCCGTCTTCGCGATCACTTGAAGCTGGATAACCTTCTCGACGAAGAGTTGAAAGAGCAATACACCGAACTCATCAAGAGACGGAATCCAGATGTTATTGTGGTCGGCGGTTTCACAGCTTCGACAAAGAAACTCATGGACCAGGTCAAGTTGTTGGTGAACGGACCACCAGACCCTGCGGAAACTAAACAAGCACCAAATGGACAATCATCGAGCAAGCAGCAAGCCTCATCGTCTGAACCGAACGGAAACTGGGGCGCACCGGCAAACGATGGATGGGCTGCGACCGGTTCACAATCCAACGATCCTTGGGGAGCTCCTGCATCCCAATCTTCCAACGCTGATCCTTGGGGTGCGACCGCGGGCGGTGATTGGGGCGCTGCAGCCGCTTCTGGGGATTGGGCAAACCCGTCTTCAGAGCAAACACCTGCCCCTAACCCAGCTTCTTCCAGCCCAGAACGACCAAAGTCGAAGGAGAGATCGAAGGAAAAGGAGGAACGCAAGACTCCCATCATTTACGTCAACGATGAAGTCGCTCGCATCTACCAGCACAGCAAACGGGCAGAGGACGAATATGGTCGCATTCCATTGCTCGGTCGATACTGCGTTGGGTTGGCGCGTTACGTTCAGAGTCCATTGAACGAATATGCTTCCCTTGGTTCTGATTTGGCTGCGATCAGCTTTGATGAATGTCAGACCCTGGTAAGCTCCACTGTTTTGTCTGGAGGAATTTATCGGTCTAAAACATAATCTACAGGTACCCAAAGACAAGCTGTTCGTCGCTTTCGAACGTGCTCTTGTCAACGTGGTCAATACCGTAGGGGTGGATATGAACCGTGCAGTGATTGATTCCTACTACCAAACTCTCCTACCTTTCGTGGCAGGCTTGGGTCCGCGGAAAGCCGAGCAGCTACTCCAGAGGATTTCAACCCTTGTAAGTGGTATGGAGTAAGCCTTGGTGACTATCCACTCATGCGTTCCTTACAGGGAGGCACCCTCATCAACAGATCGCAGCTCATTCACGAAAACATTTTGGGAATGACCGTTTTCCTGAATAGCTCAGGTTTCCTTCGCATCTCCAGGGACATGAGCTATCGCAAATCCTCATCCAAAAAGCGGAAGAACAAGGACTCGACAGACGCCGTCCCAGACCCTCTCGACGACACCCGAATCCATCCCGAAGATTACGACCTTGCTAAGCAAATGGCCCTCGACGCTCTTGAAATTGATCAAGACGACGTTGAGGATGATGCGCACGCCGCCCAACTTATTGGCAAACTGATGGAAGATCCCGATAACGCGAAGAAGCTCAATGTTCTCAACTTGGACGACTTCGCCGCGACTTTGTTCAGGACTCAAGGGAAAGAAAAGCGACACACCCTCGACATGATCAAACAGGAACTCCTCCGTCCCTTCGGAGAGCGTCGCAAAGAATTCCTCTTGCCAGACAAATGGGACATCCTCACCATGTTAACTGGGGAGACCGAGTCGACGCTGCAGCGTGGCAAGATCGTGTCTGTCTCTGTCGCTCGGGTCAAGTCGAATTTCGTGGCAGTACGCATGGACTCAGGACTCGACGGCGTACTAGCCGCCAAGTATCTCTCGAACGACGGTCATGCAATTCCAGAGCAAGTTGTTCAGAAGGGCCAGACTATCCCTGCAGTCATTATTGCGGTCTATGTCGACGAGTTCCGCGTCGAGTTCTCCGCTCGACCCATGGATATCCAAACTGGCGATGCACACACCCGCCGTGTCCCACTGGACGAGTGCTACGATAAGGTGCTCATGGAGCGCAACAAAGATATCGCGGACCGGAAGAAGCGCCGAGAGGTCGATCAAATTCGCCGTATCATTAAGCATCCGAACTTCCATAACCTCAACTACAAGCAAGCGGAGGAGTTGCTCAGCCACCAACAACGTGGTGACGTGGTAATTCGGCCTTCGACGAAAGGTCCCGATCATCTCGCTGTCACTTGGAAGGTTGACAACGGTTTGTATCAGCATATTGGTAAGCCCGCCCTGCTGCTCTCTAAATATTCTCGCTCACCTCAGCTTCAGATGTCGTGGAGCCGAATGCCGATATCACTTCCCAGAACGTGGGGTCGCACCTTGTAGTAGACGGCAAATACCAATTCTCCGATCTCGACGAGTTGATTGTGAATCACGTCAAGGCTATGGCACGCAAAGTGGAGGAACTTATGGCCTTCGAGAAGTTCAGCAAGGGCAGTGACACGGAGATCCGTACGTATTCCGTCATATTTTGCGTGTACGTTCCTAGCTGATTGTTTTCCTTGGCAGATCAAGAGCTGGATCAGAAAATCAGGAGTATGCGCAACGCTCGCAGCGTCTACGCTTTCGGCCTCAATCGTAGTCGACCTGGTTGGTTCACCTTGTTCTTCAAAGCCAATACTATGTCTCCCATTCAAGCGCTGGTAGGCATCGTTCGTTTATCATACGTCCGAACCTGAGATCTGATTTGATTATTGCCCCTTAGCTCGTCAAAGTAAACCCTCACGGCTACCAACTGGACGGACAAGAGTTTGCCACTGTCTCAGAACTCTGCGACGGCTTCAAGACCAAGTACGATACTTTCCTATCCTCTCTCAGCTACCCTGATACTAACGAATGCATCCACGATCACAGGGTCGGTCGAATGGGCGGTGTTGCTGGAGCGCAAACACCATACGGTTCTGCTCGGACACCTGCGATGACTCCCGGTCGTGGCAACGGCGGAGGAGCAACTCCAGGTCATATGTCATCCCGTCAAACCCCCGGTTACGCCTCCAATCGTCCCAACCCCCCGGTGGGCAAGACTCCAAATCCATACGCCGCCTCGGCTGCAAAGACACCCAACCCTTACGCACCCCCTGGTCCTGGCGCTGCTGGCGGTCGTCCACCTGTACCAACGGCTGCCAGTACTGGAGGATGGGGAGCACCACCATCTACAGCTCCCGGAGGCTCTTGGGGCGCCACAGGCGGAAACTGGGGACAGTCTCCCGCCCCGCAGAGAGGTGGCCCGCCAGCGCCAGCGCCTCCTGGTGGCGCCGGAGCTCCTGCTGGCATGCATCCTTCACGCGCTGCACTGCTCAACAATGGAAATAGTCGAGGTAACGATTGGAACTCGAACCGCTACTGAACTCTCCTTACTGTTCACCATCTCACTTCACTTGGCTCTTGGCTTCCGCTGTATTTTACAATCCCGTGTTATCTCGGTTAGACTCCCTATGCATACACTTTGATCGTAAACCAGATATGTATTTATTACAATAAGAGGTTACGAAGGACAAAGAAATCCTCGTGTTTGACAGAGAAGGGGTTTGGTTGTGCTGGAAGGTCTTAGTTCGCTCGGTATGGGCTGGGGTCGGTGGCTTGGGGCATTTTGCCCATGAGAAATTCCACTTCGCTTCGGAGGGTAGAGCAGAAGCGTTCTAAGTTAATAGGGATACGGTCAGGTTGGCTACATTAAGTAAGAAAGGTTTTGGGTTCGCTCACCAAGAGGAAGATCCGATTGGTCTCTTCCGAACGGCATTTCGATTTCGTCGGCGATACCTTCAATACCCATAAGGGTGAACGAGACGAGCGTGACGAGAGGGATCATCTTCCAGCTATTGGGCGGTAAAACACAGTCAGAAAGGGTTAGTTCCGGGTCAACGGCAGCGCACGTACTGCATCGTGGACACCAAGGTGAATGGCAAGGAGAAGAGGTAAAGCGTGACGCATTGCTTGAGGTGAATACCGTCTATCGGGCCCACGCGTGATCTGGTCAGCGAAACGATGCCGTACGAGCCAAGCAAAGACACGAACAGGACGTTGGGATGGGAGTGGTAGCAACCCTCTCGAGGTTCGTGAGCTGGTCAACCATGCTGTTTATCCTAGAGAAGAGAAGATCATCAGCCACGCTGTTGGACAAGGATCCGTTTCGTATCTCACATGGTGTTCATCGTGTTGTAACCTATATGAAAATTACATCGTTCAGTTTAAGCAGTCCCATATCGCTCCCCCAGAGCGCTGCTACATACCCGCAGGGCCACCGATCTCGATGTATCCTTTCTTCTTGAAGTCGTAAATTGTTTTCGTGATTTCATGGGCGAGCCTAGCGTTAGGAAATCGGAACGGGTACAAAGTCAGTCAATCGTTTCCATCACTATCCCCGCGACAACACTCACACAAGAGGCAAAGGCAAATAAGCCGCAGTGGCACCAGTTTCACCGTTCCCCCCGATGTTCACGGCGGTATGACCGACCAACGGAGTCCTCTCGCTCGCATGTCCGTTCGTCGGAGTAGGTGCCTCGTCGTCCGACAAGACGGCGACCGAGGGAACGCTCCTGACCTGCTGTTCCTCATGGGTTGAAGACGAGTGGGAAAGTCGACGACCGGACGAGCTGGGGCGACGGTTTTGTACGAGGACTTGGGCTCCGATGCCTCCTCCGACGGAAGAGTACGCCGCGTATCTGTTGAACAGCGTGTCCGCATCGAGGAATTTGGACCCTTCGGGGGACCTGTAGATGAACTGCTCGGGAAGGATGCCTTCGTAATCTTCGTAGTCGACGCCAGTTTCGCCTCGTAAACTATTGCGGTGGAGGTAGGAGGGGAGTTGTCAACTGTTAAGCCGTATGTAAAAGGTCCAGGAACCGTGACAGGAACACGCACTGATGGACGGTCGCGTAGACGAACGACAGCAAGAGCTTGATCAAGTATATCTTGTCGGCCTTGATATCCGCAACGTATTCTGGAGCACCGGTGCTAAGATGAGAGTCGTCCTTTTTGGCCGGTGGGGGCGGGACGACTTGAATCCAAATGATCCGGGAGAAGTTGCGAACCTGGATAGTTGGTTCATTGATTAGTCTTGAGAGTTGTGGACATCAAGGTGGAAGGGAAAAGGGCGTACGGTAGATGTGATGGATCCGAAGTCCTTTCGACCTAGGTCATGAGATTGAGGTCAGCCCGTGGATTCCGTACAGCCCAGGCTGAATTAAATGGCCAACCTTCATAATAGCGGTCATAACTCGTGCTGCGGAGCGACGTTCAAAGCATGTCCATTGGTAAGCGGAAAACGTCACGGGAGTGCGTTCGCTGTGGAAGAACATACCCGTTCCTGAGCGTAGTGAATCAAATTCCGTCAGCGGTCACCACTCATAGCACCGGACCGGAGCTCAAAACGCACCTGAACACGAGCAACAGACCGACGACGACCGACAATAGGGGGACGACGCTGTTGGTCAAGCTCACTTCGTATCCGTAGATCTCCTGGGCGACCGCGACGCCGACCGAGAAGATCGTCACGGTCAAGACTGGACCCCAAATACGTCCAATAATCTATGCATACGCGACACCGTGTGGCGCCCAAATACCCCATCGTTAGCATCTCCGTGGTCTAAAGGAACATAAGAGCTCAACACATCGGTGAACGTACCGATCCCTCGACGCGCACGACGTCTGGTAACCACGAATATTTTCTCAACTGTTGCCTCTCCAACGGCACGCCGCTCGTGACCAGAGACCCCAAGGTTCTGATGGACTGAAAGCCTGAGCCTCCGCGAGGTCCAGTCGTCGGTCTGTTGGCCATTCGTAGCTGGTCGTGTGAGGGGGGGACAATGGGGTTGATTGTCGTGGTCAGAACTCGAATTGGCGAGGAACGCGAAGGATGTGATGTGAGAAACGAATTGCGAGGGCCGGGCGCTTCTGTTCGGCGCTGGATGGGAGATAAGATGCCGGTGATTCGGCATACAGGGCGAAAATACGGTGGCGATGATGCATAGGCCTTGCAGTAGTACTCGGAAATTAGGTCCAATAATAGATGATGGGAGGTGCCTCATACAGATGACCAGTATAAAAAGTACAACAATAAAACGAACAAAAAAGAAATTAAATATAACCTACTATCCCATTACTATCCCATGATGTTCCATGCTCCTCCCTACACGTGGGTACCGCCGGTCCCAGTCTGTGGCTTTACTACCGATGACGGCACTTTCCGTCCAGTCCAATCCACGTCCACGATGCCGAATACTACAGGAGGTAACTCGCCGTCGTCGGTCTCAAATCCACCGACAGAGCCCGTATCGTGTCCCGCGATTCCTAAGGCCTTCATCTTCCCCTTTTCCAGCTCCTCTGGCGAGTAAGGGAACGTATCCGACGTCGGACTCGGCTGCGGCAAGTCTACTTTGAAGGCCTGATGGTCGGGTTGATACGTCGGCCGTCGAGCATCAGGCATGGCGATCAAGAACCCGACCGCAAGTCGTTTCTCTAGGCCGTCCTCTTCGGGTGTAACGATCCCACTTTGCCGGTTAACAGGTGTGCCGGAATTCGAGTTCATCCTCTGCGACACCGGCCTCGACCCTTGCATGGAAGCCAAGATCACGCTGCTCGGTCGAGGTCTGGGAGCCAGCGTCCTGCCTAGCGATTCGAGGTTCGAGCGCGTGTTTCGCCAGTTGTCGTGCACGACCTCTCGGAACGACCGCATGTCGAC